>CM059201.1:21834896-21988081 GCA_030323885.1 Branchipolynoe longqiensis | reverse complement strand
CCCTCATTACTGTACTTTTCCATTGCATTATGTGACCTCTTAATTATCCTGAAACTAGACTCTTAATGATCAAAATAAATGCTGATATAGCCAGCCGTGTCTCCTCATTAGGCCACACAATACAAAACACTTGTGATGGGATCCAACAATGAGCAGGTTTCTCGCATGTGGTATTGGTGACTGGATCCACTGATTTGCATATTTACAATATAATATATATATATATGTGTATTGGAGATATGTTTTTGAAAAAAGAAGAGAGAAAGAAAAAGGAAGAAAGAAGTGTCTAAAGACAATTCTAGAATCATGCAATACCATGTGATGCATACTGACCAAGTGCATAATACATATGTTGAACTGGAATTGTATCCAGTTACTCACCCCATATTGGTCAATAACCGCTTATTTTCTTAATGTATTAGTAATACTGAGAGCAGCGTGTAATAAGTTTGCAGTGTTGAAATGTTTGACGTTGCCTTTCCTTCGTTCAATAGTTATCCAAAAAATTGGTCAATAATTGCTTATTACTTCCTACTTAGTTAAAGCTGCATAGTCTGATGAAAACATCAAATTTTCAAAACCAAAACAATTATCTAGATTTGATTCTACATATCTACCTTAGATACTGATGCACTTATTAAACATTTACCGGCACATAGAAGGGACTACTGAGTCAATTAATAGAACCTGTTACTGCAAAAGCCTATGGTGAGAGAGTTTTGGCACACTTGCCAAAATTAATTTAGCATGTTTCCACTTAAAATATCTCAAAAGTTTGCGACTTAAAATATAAGTTACTTCAAACCAAAGTAAGGTAGATTATAATGAACAACCTAATATGTTTATCTCAGAAAATAAGAGAAACTCAAAACCATCGGACTATGCAACTTTAGTTAATACTAATGAGATCAGTGAAATACATTTTTTAGTGTTCAAATGCCACTGAAGATGCAATACAGTTTGCAGTGTTCATCACCGTTCCTTCATCAATATGTATTTCAGAGGTCCTTATGCAGTATTGGTTAATAACTGCTTAATATTATCTAGATTATTAGTAATACTGTTATCAGTGATGATGCGTATCCTATTTGGTAAATGATACTCACTCTCACAGCAGCTTTCAGATAAGTAGATAAGCAGCAACAACCTTTGAAGGGAATAAACTATACCAAATGATTAAGAATTAAATCGTTTTATCTGCTTTCCATTCTGTCTATTAATAATACTGACCAGGCTTATTAAATATTCCCCAATTAAACTATTTAGCTTCTGACCAAATTAAGTTAAATTGTAATTGCAAATACTAAACTGTTCTGATTTAAATAATGTAATAGATCAATCTTTTAACAGATATACGGTACTAAACTAGGTTGTTCTCACTCGATTGGCTAACAATTTGGTTTTGAGCTTTAGTCATTAACAAAAAGAGAATAGATTAGGTTGATAACTACAATATCCAATTTACATTATTTTGAAGTAACTTATTTCAATGGGTCAATTCAGAAACTCAAAACCATCGGAATGCAACTCAAGAACAGGGTGACAACTGCTTCCTCCATGAAATATGTGTTTCTTGTTACTTATAATAAACGTGCTGTTAAACATGGCTGATTGTGTTAGGATACATTTGGTTACAGCAGTCATAGCAGCCTTAATGTGCGTTTCTTGTGTTGAGAGCGCATAGGACTGATATATATGTTATAATTGAAAAATAACACCTTTACATGCGCATATGCACACAGTGGGTGTGCAGTGATTTCATCTGGGATATACCTACCTGTACAGCCAATCTGTTACAGGATTTTATTCCAGTTACTTCATAAGGTAGCAATGTTAGTCGGCCAAGCAAAAGGCATAGCCCTGTAAGTAATTGTGTGCAATAAAGTATATAGTGTTTAAAGGTTTATTGATGTCTTTCCTTGGGTCAATACTTACCCCAATGCCCCTTATGACTCACACCACATATTGGTCAATAACTGCTTATTTACTTAGTGTATTAGTAATACTTAGAGCAGCATGTAATAAGTTTGCAGTGTTAAAAATGCTTGACTTTACCTTTCCTTTGGTCAATAATTATCCAAGAAAAGGGTAAATAATTGCTTACTACTAATGAGATCAGGGTGCAATAAAAGTTTGTAGTGTTCAAATGCCATTACAGATGCAATACAGTTTGTAGTGTTCATCACGGTTCCTTCATCAATATGTATTCCAGAGGTCTTCATCCAGTATTGGTTAATAACTGCTTAATATTAATTTGAGCTATAGCCATTAAAAAAAAAAGAATAGTTTAGGTTGAGTGCCACAATACCTAATTTATATTATTTTGAATTAACTTAGTTCAAGGGGTTAATTTAGGAAAAATCTCAAGTGAAAACATACCAAGTTAATTTTGGTGTGAACACCAAAATGTTGGACATTGGCTTTGTTTCCCCATTTTCGAGCATAGCAGCCTAGAGCAGGAGCATCAAACTGCAATAAATGTTCCGATTTAGAAAATGATTTCAACAAATTATGCAGGTTTCACAAGATCATGTCTATTTATAGGTTGTATATTCATTGGGCCTTTGGCCTAATTACGGCTGAGTGCTTTTTCGGTCAGAGTCAGACTTTAGGGTTAGTCAGTAAGTATTCGCCTCTGTGGTACAAACTAGACTTGTGTAGATCAGGAACTCACTCAGTTAATTGCGCTTCTCCGTGACATAAATACTGAAATGTATGAAGTGAGGCCTGTATGCCTGTACACTGCGACGCTCTCCTGCCGTACCCTGCCCGGCTACTGCAGGGGAGTGTTAGCGTAAAGGGACTGGTCACGTATTTATACCAAACCAACAGGTGGTCTGGTGACCAGCTCTCCCCGCCAGGGCAGGGTACGTAATGGCCCATGACACATACCTTGGGGGGTCAATTTGTTAGCAGCACCTGACCTCTCGGCAGAAGAAAAGTTTGTACCGACATCCCTGTGTTCGCGTCCGACTTCTTTTCTTGCATTCCATGGATCGAATAGGGAGAACCAACCCACTCACACATGTTTAGACTGTTAGGTCACTTATTGAATCCATGACCTATCATACGGAAAGTGAGCGTCCTACTAACCTGACCATCACCTCCGAGTAAAACACGCATATGAGGAAAAAAAGAAATCGAAAGAAAAAAACCTAAAACCTGTTGCCCTAATGAGACTTTATTTACACCTCATGTGTACAGAAATAATAAAACACATTTGATGTGCTTCTATAACAAGTTAAACAAGATCCTTCAGGAGATACCTTCATTCTATGGACAGGCAGAGTACAGAGACTGACTAAGTAACTCCCACACATGTAGAGAAACCTAACACACAATTGAGACAAGCTTCTCATTTGGCTCACTACTTCATTCTAGTTTCTCATTACCTTCCTTCAGAACGCCACCACTAAATCAGAATCCAATGCTTAATTGAATCACAATCTTAAATCATAACACATACAAGTCAATCTATATTGCTATTTCAGATACATACAATTTTTAGTTGGGTTACTCTCTAATTGTATTGCTTGTCAGTATTTTGTGTTTGTTTCTTTTTCAACATGATGCTCAAGTGATCCAAGAAAATCGCGAAAAATAATAGAATCACACAACCTAAGATAAGCTAATCAATTTGAACCCTGGAAGAAGATGGCAAATGTACATTGAACATAGTTCTAATGCAGCACAAAAGTGGATTACATAATGCGTTATAATCACTAACCTAAGTGGCAATACATATTCAGTAGGCTATGAACCCACCAGTGCATATATGTTAAATAAGTACATGTCACATAAAAAAATAAAAAAAATTTAAAATGAAAGTGTGGCGAGTGCAGTGGTATAAGGTAGACAACTGCAAAGTATTGTCAGATTCCTAACGGACCCATCTCTACTCAAATAGAGCTGGATTGAGTTGCAGTGAGTTGGTTTTAGCCTTACACCAAGAGGCTCCTGCCCCCCCCCCCCCCCCCCCCAACCAAACAGGATACCCTACCCCTAAATTGACTCGGGGAGACTCCAACCGGCCAAAACCTTGTAGTCAAAGGCACCACACGGACAAAAGCTCTCCAGCTGATGCTTGCAATAACTGGCCTTGTTGACATAACCAGACGTGTTGGGAGAGTGACTTACTTGACAGTTCGCTTGCGGGAGGTCTTCATTTAGTTGTGCTTAGATGGGTGAATATCTCCACACGCAAACTGATCATGCACACTTCTGGGTAAACACTGGAGGTGGACAATGAATTGGACCTGATTAGTGCCATCTCAATGAATGGTACCGGCTAAATAGTGTTTTGTCGGGGGTTCAAAAATAGCCATCATAGTCCCTTTCAAGTGCCTTTAATGGACAGGCTAGGCATTTCCTGGTGGTTTAATACAACAGTGCTGTTCCATATTAAGCACCTTAGTTCCAGTAATGGGTGAGTGTGAGGTGAGATGTTATTGCAATCAGGAAAAACCTATGGCAATGGGTGTTTAGTCGCTTCTATCGGAGTAGGGAAGCCCATTGCAGGAGGAGGGATAGAGGAAGTCAGTTGGATCACCTTATCAGTTTGCATCTAGCCTAGTGGCTTGACATAACCCTACTGCACTCACAAAACCTTTGTAGAAGTCGTCAGTCTCCAATAACCTGCTAAATAATAGACACCGCAAACCAAGACCTCATATGTAAACTAAGCCAATGTAATATAGTGGGGGTGTTGGTTTATTCTTCATGAGGTAAACCCACCGTTGTAGGTTCCTGATAAATAACATGTTTAACATCAACTTAAGTAGCTATCCACAAGGTGGCCCATATTATTGCGAAGGTCTACAGAGTAGCTTTTATCAACTCACAAGCTGCCTAGTCTGCACCATTTCATTTGACCAGTATTATACAGCGGGCACACACATGTGTATAACTAATTACTACGCAAGACAATAAAAAACCCTTTAGAAACCAATCATTTAGGTCACCGCTAACTTCCACATCCTCCCCCTCCCATCCACCTAAACTTCCAGGAGGCGGAAGATGAAGCAAGAATCTAATTTAAACAATGCCAATGATAGGCGTAATGTAACAACGCAATTCAGTCAACAACACAGTGGCAATTATAGCAGCGGTGTTTTGCATTAAGAACAGATACATGGTCACCGCAACTCCACCAGTCAAACTGTGGTCGACGCTTGCACAGAGCACATCCACAGTACTTTAGCACAGAGAAGTCAGCTTTTGGGCCCCACAACAAGTCCTTGAACAAATCAGCAGCACCAGCTCCACAGACTGGTGGTCTGCAGACATGGTCAAGCACCCTGCTTGTCTAGGCTGACGTCATACCCTCCAGGTTTAGCTCTGCCATCGAGACGCCAACGGAAACGCAGCAGGGCTGGACTTCCACAGGGACTGTCAGCGGCAATTAAAAACCCGCTAAAATCTCTAACACAGTGAGCACCCAAGCTTACAATTTCTACACGGAGACTATCTACGCTACACCGACTATAATCTGAAGACACTACAGCTTTGACGCATGGTCACCTACTACAGCCCCTTGAATGCACATGACTGCACTTTCATTTAACTCGGCTGAAAACAATGTGACAGGATTTGCAAAAAAATAAAACTAAAAGAAGGGTTGCTATGAATCGCACTACAGACTTCGCAACTATATCCCTTTAACCTTTGACACCAAGGTCTGAGTGGGTCTTCGCTTTTCCATTTCGCAGTTCATTTCAAATGAGTATATAATTTGAAAAATCGTGTATTATCCTTGTTTGTGATGATATTGACACTTTTCTTACATCTCATTTACCATGTCATCTTCGCACAGCAAAGTTAAATGAATTAATTCAAAAGGACCAAATTTTTGCCAGACCTGTCACAATACAGTACACTTTAGAACTACCTCTACCTCTGACACATTTCTAGGCATCAAATGCCAACAGTTAGTCATACAATTACTTAACAATGTACTGGGAATATTCTCTTTGGGGTTTCAACTCAGATTGGTAGAGACGCCGACTTCTCCTGTTGCCTTTTATTGCATCTCGATGGCATTTAAAGCTTCGTCAATATATATATATATATATATTTTAACGACCGTGTAAAGGTTTTTTCCCTTTTTAAAATTTCTACATCGCAGTACACATCGGACAGACTTAATATTAATAATAGTCACTTTTTGGCCAGTCAAACACTTAATCGCTGAACAGCAACTGCGAAATAACCAACACCACCACCGCCACCACTCAGGGGGCCACCTTGGGCACACCTCAATTAGATCGGACAACATGTACACAAGTAATGGTACACTGGAGAGAAGGAATGTCACACTCAGTACATGGTCGGGTAGGAATGCACAACACCTACTTAGGCAGATGAAAAAGTGGGAAGTGGGTGGAGGGGGGGGGGGGAAGGTCTATTGACAGCTTCAGTTATGTACTTCTATCTTCACTTCAAACATAAACAAAAATCTATAACCACCATTATTTTTTACACGGTGGTGGGTTGGGAGGAGTTATTCTGTTTCAACAAGATAACGAAAGGAAACAACTGCGGCTACCATCATATTAATTACACTCTGCAACCAAAGTACCAGGACAACCACCACTGGCGAGGTGCTACAACTACTGAATTGTGTGCCTTACTTCTGTAGTAAGTAAGCACTGTGCACGCGGGCACTAACACGTGGTATATTGCTCACAATACTTGAGCGGGTATTCTCAGTAGTAGAAGTGGGATCAGCTGATAGCTCCCTTAGTATGACTGAAGCTGTGGACGTCTCTCTGGCCTATTTTCTACGGTTGGTTCAGATTAGTTTTCTTTTCACCCAACAGTCACACCCTGACACACTTAGCAGGGTCCCCTCTTCACCTGAGGGTTTAGATTCTACGGAATAACGAAGCTTGGTATATTATCTTAGTGCAGTTGTTGTGTTCGGACACCATTACTTGCAACTAGAAATACTCAAATTGAATGGAATTAGTTCTATTCTTTTCCCCCCTCCTCAGCTTTTAAACAATAATTTTAGTTTGCTCGATTTTGCTTATCTACAATTAACACTTAAACTTTGGCATTTGTAGATGTGGATGTGATGAAATTGCATATGAACATAAGCACCAGGAAGAATAATAACTTAGCATTAAGACACTTGGATAAATACTAGTTGCTAGCAGATATCCCATAGCATGTCAAAGAAACCCCATTTGTCAATTATACATCCGAATAAATACTATGATGTTGAAGACACATATTTTGCTAACAGATTACCGTCGTTTATCTCAATAATCAAACAATAATACAATTTTTTTAATTCGCTGGTGCACATGAATTGTTGCTTTAACACTTTTACAGCCACAAAAATTTGGAAAGTATGGAAGTAGGAGGTGCTGTAAGCTGTAGCCCATACAGCCAGTGCTGGTTACATGGCGTGCTGTCTAATGTTCACCACTGGTCAGGGTTTCTGCCAGAAAATAATTTGAGGGTACGCCGAATGGGGGTGGGGGTGGGGAGGTCTGGAGGCTTTGTTGTCTCTGGCTCCTTGAAGAACTTTTGAAACAAAATTATCCCAACAATTTGAGGGTACATAGTTGTACTCTCAGAAGATTTAAGCGTACAGAATTTTACCCATTTTACCCTCTGGCAAAAACCTTACCAATGATTTGAAGCTGTGTTCTGAAACTGGTCTTGTTAACTGATAGACTTGAGTCCACGCCGACTTAACCTGTCCCAGCTAGTGGCGAATGTGGAACACAAGGCGCAAGTCCCTGCTTACATTCATGGACTCCAAAGTTACTTCATAAAAACCTAACCCGCCAAAAAATACTCAACAAATGAATGTCTACAGAGCCCGCCTGTTCAATATTCACAGACCTGGTATATTTTATCCAAATAATTGCTGATACCAAAAGCCACATAACCCGAACACCACTTAATCAATACACATTCTTGAGGTTTCTCAAGTGTCCTCATCCTACACCATCCTCACTCTAAGCATTGATTGAGGAACTAAGACTACAAAGTGCCTGGATTAATGTGAGCATTCCATTATAGTGTCAGCCGAAAAATCATCTGTTCAATTTTTGGGTGTGTTCATTAAGTTGTATTCAACTATACGTTATCTTGGCACCCTCACCGTCATGACCAAACAATGTTTGTATCCATGTCAGTTACCATAGTAAACTACCCTGGCAACCAAGACCATGAATATTGTTAGAACCAAGAGTATTTTACATTGGCAACCACTAACGTTGTTAGAACATCAACCTTGTTGTATATGACAATGGTCATCATAGTGTAAGTTACCAATGCTGGTACCAGTAGATTACACCGACAACCAGAACCATTAACTAACAATGTTAGAAAACCAATCCCGTTGCACATGACAATGGTGACCATGGTGATCATAATGTAAGTTACCAATGCTGGTACCAGTAGTAGATTACACCGAAGACCAGAACCATTAACTAACATTGTTAGAAAACCAATCCCGTTGCACATGACAATGGTGACCATGGTGATCATAATGTAAGTTACCAATGCTGGTACCAGTAGTAGATTACACCGAAGACCAGAACCATTAACTAACATTGTTAGAAAACCAATCCCGTTGCACATGACAATGGTGACCATGGTGATCATAATGTAAGTTACCAATGCTGGTACCAGTAGTAGATTACACCGAAGACCAGAACCATTAACTAATATTGTTAGAAAACCAATCCCGTTGCACATGACAATGGTGACCATGGTGTAAGCTAACAATGCTGGTACTGGTAATGACCAGAACCATGACTAACAATGTCTGCACATGTACATCGTGGGTTATGACTGTGAGCAAACATAGTTGATACCCAAACACACATTACATTGGCGACCACGACCATGAGCAAACAATGTCAGTAGCATGAGGCCTGACCTCATTCCTACTGGTGACGTCAGTCATGCAGCTCCAGGTAGGTGACGGGAACCTTCCCACACTGCACTCCGTTCCGCTCACCCATCACCCAGTCGGAATCCAACTCAGACAGCTGGTAGATAGTTATGGTCTGCAAGAAATAGTAACAAGAACGAGTTCACCAAATATCCAAATGACAGTAGCCACACTACAAATTTCCCAAAAATCTCACATATTGATATGATCTCCTCATTGATATGATGTCATTGATTCAGTGCTCGATATCACCTATATATTACTGTTACATTTAAATACTTTTACTAGTATATTAGCTGTGGGATCATTCTGACATTCATGTGGTCCATTTAACAGGATTTTTGTCAAATTTCTTTTTTGGGGGAGGGGTGGGGGGTGTATGGTCTGATTAATAATTTACTTTAGTAAAACTAAAATCAAAAGACATACTTAGATTGTTCTTTCATCATAAACGAGAAACCGGCCATGCATTGTACATGAAATCATCATAGATTTGAAAAAGAAATTAAGCCAAAATTACGAGCATTCTGTTGAAATTAAGTAACGTTGTGAGAATTAATGATTTAATTATTGATTGTTTTAGGGCTCAAAATCAGTTACTGAAATACGAACGCACAAAATCAATACACCATGCAAAAACACAATGAGAAGTAAATGTAACAGAAAATTCATTATGATGCTACGAGGATGCTAACTGCATGCTACTCTGAAACATTGACGCTAACAACGTAGGACACACTACACCATGCTATTCGCTTAATTAGACAAAAGATGACGCATGAGATCACCTACTAATATGAGGCAGCTCATGCAAAACATTGCGGAAAACTCTTCTGTTTATAAATTTACTTCATTCTATTGACAGATTAAAAAGGAATCTCAGGAAGTACATTGGAAGGGCGGGAATAGCTAATAGTTGGTTTTAAGGCCAAAGATACATTTGTTTCTACTCACTCATCAACCCCCTTATATATATATGCACACACATATATATATATAAATATACATCTCCATACATACATATAAATATAGATGTATATAAATATATATATATACATATATAAATATATAAACATAGTATAAATATATACACACACTATTGTTAAGGATCAGAAATGAATGTGTGGCTAGACAAAGAGCGTGACTTGTACTTGGCAATAGAAACTGACCTGCCTAGAGCAAGTTGCGAAAAGGCAGTGAGAATACCAGGAAGTTGCAAATGGCAAGCCAATGTTGCCTGTTGGTGCAAGTGTGACTCTCTCAGCATGAACATGGCCTTCGTTTCCGACATGGTATTAGATCACCATCACTCACACAGTGTTAGTGTGACTCTCTCGCCATGAATATGGCCTTCATTGCCGACATGGTGTAAAGTCATCATCACTCACTCAGTGTCAGTGTGACTTTTTCGCCATGAATATGGCCTTTGTTGCTGACATGGTGTAAGGTCAAGGTCACCATCACTCATGCAGTGTCAGTGTGATTCTCGCCATGAATATGGCCTTCATTGCCGACATGGTGTAAAGTCACCATCACTCACTCAGTGTCAGTGTGACTCTCACCATGAATATATCCTTCGTTGCCGACATGGTGTAAAGTCACCATCACTCACTCAGTGCTCATCTGCAGGCAACCGCATCAATCAAACCTTGCCTAACCTATTCCCTATTGGAGGGATTTTAGAATAGGATTGCAAAAAATAACAAAAACACCCCCAAAAAAAAAAAACCTCTGGAAATTCAATCATATGACACACACCTCAGTTTCATATGACACAATCAGTTTCATATGACAAACACCTATGTCGGCTATAATCGGCTATAATCTTCTTTGTCCCTTACCTACTAGTCGTTTATTACTTTATAACAATAACGATGTTGGTCAGCGTAGTGCCCTGACCAACTTATGGCACCAACACACCGATCTGCTCCCCTCCCCCATCCTCCACCTCACTGTTACTCAGCCAGTACATTACCCGACAGGAAAGGAAGCCGCCCTGTGTAAAAAGTAGTATGTCACTATGAACGTGTGCATATTCATTCTCTTAAATACCTGGCATTAAGGTAAAAAAAGGAAGCCTGTACTCTTTAAAGTTACTATTACTGAACAAGCTATTACTGAAATGTGGTGTTCTTAGAATCAGCTGGGGGTCCTCGGATCAAAACATGCTAATTAATAGAGGCACAACTGATTTGCCAATATTTTGATAGCAGGATTTCGATTGCTGGCATTTTGATTGCTGATATTTTGATTGCTGACATTTTGATAGCCGGCATTTCAATTTCTGACATTTTAATAGCTGGCATTTCAATTGCTGACATTTTAATAGCTGGCATTTCATTGATGACATTTTAATAGCTGGCATTTCATTGATGACATTTCGATAGCTGGCATTTCAATAGCCCACACTTCGATAGCCCACAAATAGTCACCATTATTGCACGGGATTGCGTCCCAGCTGCTGCCCTCTGGTGTCAGCAGAGGTCACTGCCACAGGAGCTCAGTCAGCAGGAATTAATAGCTCAAGCGAATTAAGCCCTCGTCACAGGGTTGAATAAGATGAGTGAGTGATTGGCGCTTTACATCCTAGCAACACACAAGGTCATATCAGGACACATACTGACTTGTGATAGTGCAAGTCGCGCGGTGGCTTCATAATGCTGCCTTAACTGAGCTACTGTTTCGCTGGTACCGTGACCCGATATTCCACTCAGTCACATTATGCTGATACTGAGCCAACCAGTCCTTGCCCTATCACGGAGTGTCAGCATCAATTCGCTCCCCTCTTTCAGTTGCCTGATCACGTGGTCAGACTGGTCAGACGGCCAGTCCCCGGATGTGGTCAAATGACTGCAGGTGTGGAGTGATTTGATTGGCTAGACTCTCTCCTCACCAGTGAAGGTTTCCAACTTACTGAATAAATCACTCCACTAAACCAGAGCCCCTCTCCACAAGCATCAGGTCAACCCACGTCCCCTCCCAATTGGAAGCGCTCCTTATCAGCCATAAGAAAACATGTCCCTTCAGATCTGTCCAACAAATAATCATGAACAGAAAACATTTGCATCTATCCACACACACAAATTGTGTCCATCTGTTGAACACCGTAGCTATGCCTAAACTATCTGAATGGTTTCTAACAAGAATACCCTGACACACTCCCCTATATTCAAAACAAAACAAATGTACAATTTCATTACTCTAACAAAGGGGGGGGGGGGCTTAAGCAGATTTAACTGTTTAACATTTTTTTTTTTTAAATAATTGTAGGTCGTCAGCTCAGCGTCTTTCTTTTCTTCTTCAAGCACTGTCTGTTGGAAATTCATAAAGGGAAGGGCCTGTCAGGTCTACCCATTCGTAGTAACTGATAGAGACGACTGACCGCCCATGAAGTGGGTAGACTTTGCCTACCTCGTCAGCAATGAGAGACAGTTCGGTCTTGTCGGCGGCATCATAGTCGTACAGGACCCGGGCCTGGCGCCCCTTAGAGTTGTTAGGGACTGGGCTGAGGGCAGAGGAGGGGGTTCCGGGAGAGAGCAGCAGATCCCCCCCATGCAGCGGAGGAGCGGAGGGCTGGCAAGCCGCAGTACCATTAACCCCAGGTAGCTGCTGCTGAAAGCCGGCTGCTGCTGCTGGCTGTGCCACTGGTCGGACACCTGCCCCCTGGCCAGCCGCAAAACTGGAATGCACAAACAGGGTATGGAAAGGTCTAGTCGAGTCGCTGCCAGGCAACAAGTGTGGCGAGGAGTGGCGAGCTCTCACAGCGAGCAGGCTCCGAGCGGTGTTCGAAGCACACCAGCGAAACAGCTTCAAGTTAGATGGGGTTAGTTCAGAGAGTGCATATAAGCAGAGGTTGGCATATAAGTGTTGAATTAGTGCAGATGTTAGCATATAGGGGTTGGTTAGTACTGACACTAAGTGAGGAGCGGCTTCAGACAGGCAGGCTGAGATTCCAGTCAGAGTTCACAAAGAAGCTTTTATCCTCTCTTGATGCTAACACAAACCACAAGGCCAATCAAGAAAATATGAATATTGCACTGGTGATATGCTGAATCATAGTGAATGTGAACACTGTAGAAGGTGTTAGCTGCTAGTTAAATGGTCCATAGCACACTGCATCAGCTTCTGGATCTGAGTCCCGTACTCCCCAACCCCATTGCTACACCATTAGGCCTCTGGGTAGGTCACACTGCTAGACATGCTTATAATTTAAGAAATTAAAACATGGAAAGACAGTCTTACTTAAACTAACCCCCAAAACCACATTTGATCAAAATTGCTTCTGATAGGTCACTCCTGATCTCGCATGTTGCTGTGTGAGTAACTTATATAAGAGTGACCTACATAGGAGTGCCCTCTACATAGGAGCGACCTATATAGGAAAGAGACTTATATAAGGGATATACCTTTATGGGGAAGTGAGCTATACAGCAGTGACATATGTGAGAGTGATCTTATGGCGGATGACCTACATATCAGTGACCTACATATCAATGACATACATAGTGACCTTAAATAAGAAGGCCTCACACACAATGAAAAAGATGTGTTCAATTAGGAATTAGGTCACACCCCCAATATTGTAGCTATGGGTTTAGCAAACAGACGGGTTTGGCAAGCAGATGCAGGCTTGGGTAAAGTTGGCCCCCAGAGCAGAGGCAGCCAAGGAAACCATTGGTTTGTCACATTAAAGGAGAGAAGCGGCCAGCTGTGGCAGCGCAAGTTAGCAGGAGGCCAAAGAGGGCTGTCGAAAACAGAGTTTGTGCCTGAGTATTTTCTGTGAAGAGCCTTAGCATTCCTTGCGGAGTCTATGGCACCTGAAACTGACGCATACTCACGACTCACTGGCACTGTGATGACCAGGCTGGAGGAGTACGCGCCAAAAGTCAGAAACCTGCTACATGACTCTGTACATGACTGTGCTACAGGAACCATGCACTCTCCCACATTGCACAATTTACAGGCATCCCCCCTCCCCCTCCACACTTAACTGGGAAAATAACCACAACGAATAAAGCTATTCTTAATAGTAAGGCCACATCCTGCATGATCTACAGGAGCTGTCAGCAATGAGTGATAATGAAACCATGAGAGAAACTTCCAGCTGCTTGAAAACAATTGATATTTCAAGCGCATTTACATCTAGTACTTATTATTCCATTAGTCCATCTTACTGTTATTGATAGGGCAGGTAGAGGAGTATCTATTTGCGGGCCAGGTCAGGGGTAGTGGGGAGTTACGGAACTAATCAGATGGTCAAAGCACCACTGTTAATGGTGCGAAGACCTATATATAATGCCCAACCTGCTATGTGGATTAGACTCAGTCCTCCAGATAAATAAGCAGATGGTAGAGTAGGGCTTGACTGAGTGATAAGGAGAGAGCGATAATGAGGGATCTGACCTAATTAAACAGCGAGGAACGCCCATCTAGTCCAATAAAGGTCAGAACTGGCGAGACCTCAGTTTCAAGTGAATTTTGAGGGGTACAGAAGCTGATGGGGTAATAACCGTTTAATTTAATTAAAATATATATAAAATCAAACCGACTGACTCAAATGGCACCATGCAACCAGCCGCTTGATCACAAACAAATCTTTCGCTTTCCTTTAATGTCAAACCAACACCTTCGCTACAACCCGCATGCCAACTGCTTACACACTATGCAAGGCCAACAGCAGCCTAACTAAACAGGGAGGTTGCTTGCACTATATGTGCATTACTCAGTGCACTGCCAAGTGCACTGCCAAGTGCACTTGGACTTTTGTTTACCTCTGTCTCGCTATTGCTGCACAAACATACTCCCAATTTCCGACCTACAACAGGTATTCAGTAACAACGTGAAAATATGATGCCACGTGCAGAAAGAAAATGTTGTTGGGAGGGGTGCAGGGGGGGGGGGGGGAGGAGGGCTGCAGGGGAGAAAAGCCCTAACAACTGGTCTCCCTATTAGTCAGGCTGGGAGATCAGACTATACCATATAAGGACATGAACAGAGTGGCATCTCAAGCTGCGCCCACAACAGGATCAGATACAGTCAGGTGAGCAACAACAAAAACCACTAATTCTAACAAGTCACACAGAGTACACAGAGAGGGCTGCTTGCAACATTTGTCTGAATCAGTTGGTGCTTCTTAAACTTGCGCAGCCGGACCGTTTTGACTTTTGTTGTTGTTGTAAATATGTTCATTTTGCTATATAAATCTTTTGTCAGCGCCGAAGCACTGGTCTTCCATCCAATTCTTCAATTCCGGATTATTTACACAAATAGTATTTTTCTTTTGTTTAAAGATAAATACATTAGGTTGATCAATATACTCTACTTTACTTTAGTTTGAAGTAATTTATATTTGACCGGGTTAGCTTTTGCATATAGTTGAAGTGAAAACATGTAAATTAATTTGGGTGTGCAGGTCGACTTGCTAGTAACAGGTTCTATTAGATTTACTTAGTATTCCTTCTAGGCAGCAATACATGCTTAACGAATGCGCCAGTACCTAGGTTAGAGACATAGCATCAAATCTAGTTAAGTGTCTTTGTTTTGATAAAATTTGATGGTTTTTATCAATTAGACTAGACAGCTTTAAACATTCTTGGCAAGTCTTCATTAGTAGGGTGGGTTCTGTTATTTTCTACAAGCGACGTTACAGAGAAAGAGTACATCACAATCCACACAGACAAGAGAACTATGCTTTACACTCATGGGTCGTTCACAACTGTCACCATTTTCCTATTCATACGGAGAGAACCCCGACCCAGACTGCGAATGTGTTTGATTATTCTTAGAATCGAAAAAAGGGATTTCTACAAACTAGGTCACATTTAGTTCTGCCCTTTATGTTGTAGACATTTCAATTACTAATCATCCCAAGTCTGATACATCCCCTCTAAAATTATGTTAGTTTTGAAAGCAACCCCCCCCCCCCCCACACACACACATTCAGACTGTACATGTAAGAAGTGATCCAGAAGAATTCACTATAATGTGTATGCATCCCCCCCTCCCCACACAAAGATGAATAATGGACAATTTTAATTACCATTCGACCATTCCTTCATCCCTTTTCATATCCTTTGTCAACAATTTTGAACGATCCCTTATTAATAAAAACAATTTTCAAAACACTATACAAGGTCCACATTAAGACCTGTTTTTTCTCTACAAAATAATGTGCATATTTCCCCCCCCCCTAAAAAAAAATTATAGCCCACTTTATTTTCACACAGCTCCACGTTTAAAAAGTAGGCTGCATCAGAATAAGGCGCAGTTTCATAATTGCTATAGGGGGCTTTGCAATGCAGGCCTCCTCTGTTCGACAAAAAGCACACTATACTTAAGCAAGAACAATCAACTACATACTACCAAAGCGACTATACACAAGTCTGCACTACTGATTAATTAAAGGCTCCACGCGTAGCAGTTTGCACTGTACATTTTACAGGCATTTCCCATGCCCTAATACTATTGAAAGACGTGAATTTTGCTGCATGTAGGCATAGGTATTAGTCCAAGTGGGTGGGTGATTTTAAATGGGTCAAAACCAAACCCATGCCCATTTGAAATCACTCTGCCCACCGATAAGAATTATTACACATCTACATGTAGGTAAATTTGAATCTTTTGATTTTTATTGCGCATGTGCTTCGTTATTTTGTTACTTGCTGAGGAAGTATCATCCAGTGACTTCAAATGGCGCGAGTGTCATTCTCGACACCAGAAAGCACATGTGCAATAATGTGGTCTGTGTACAGTGCCACTGCTGAGAAGCCGTCTGGTATTGGGCTGCATGTTCAAACGTTGCAGATCTGTCAGCGTCTTGGGCAGGGCCTTTTCAACACATGCACACAACAAACGGACGCACTGTGTTCCGCTCAGCTTGCTCCACTCTCACATTCAAAGTGAAACCCCTGCTCACACGTGGCGCATACTAGGCCTTTAACACTTTTTCTTTAACCCTAAAAGCCACTTGTAAGTGTGGTGATGTCTCAGGATTAAAACCCCCCAAAAGGAAGCTACACTATTCCCTAAATTGCCCGAAAGGAAAAAAAGTCTCACAAAATGTCCCAATAAATTTAGAATATTTGTGCACAAATGAAATAAACTTTTGTATTATTATTTGTTAAATGATAATTTTTGCTATTGTTCTACTTAAAACCCCATTAGAAATTATATTAAAGGGAGGAGATATTCGTCGCCGGGAAAACAAACGAACTCAGAATAGTTCAGATGTGTGCCACAGGGGTTGTGCATGCTTAGTACTGAACTTTTCCACTTGGTGGTGCACAAGAGAGTGACCTAGATTGTTGTGCTGGGTGAGTGGAGAGAAGGGAGGGTAATACTGAGGTATTTTCAATCTTCTTTAGAGTAGTGCAATGAGGAAATATATTTGCATAATGTAAAATATATGTTAGTACAATAACATTGCATAATTCAATGAGAAACAGATATAGATGAAAAACTTTTTTTTTTTGTTGAATGTAAAAAATGTTCTGCAGTGGATGAGGTTTGAACCCACACCACCAAACAACTTCAGATTACAAGTCCAACACTCTAACCACTAGGCCACAGAGACCACACATAGTTAGTACTCTCAGTTCAGGCTATTTGTGAATACACGATGCCACGGTTTGGCCATGTCCTAATTTCGCGAGAATGAGGCCACTTCCGGTTGTAGGTAAACAAAGACGTCGAATCGGCGTGAATTTCTTACGCCCAAATCTATTCAATGCGATCATTTTGATAGATTTACATACGCAATAAGAGAAATTTATTCAAATTAACCCTAAATCCGAAGCGAAATTAACGCTGCTGCCGCAAAGGCGGCGATATTAATATTTTCGAATCGACGAGTGTAAAGTAACAATCGCAGCCGCCGCAGCGCGTCGATACCACACGTCCAACGTTACCAAACTGGCGCCGAATCGGCGTGAATTTCTTACGCCCAAATCTATTCAATGCGATCATATTTGATAGATTTACATACGTAATAAGTGAAATTTCTTCAAATTAACCCTAAATCCGAAGCGAAATTAACGCTGCTGCCGCAAAGGCGGCGATATTAATATTTTCGAATCGACGAATCTAAAGTACACAAATCGCCGCCGCCGCAGCGACTGGAGGGACAACTGAGACTATTAATTATGTGTGGTCTCTGTGGCCTAGTGGTTAGAGTGTTGGACTTGTAATCTGAAGTTGCTTGGTGGTGTGGGTTCAAACCCCATACACAACAGAACCTTTTTTACACTCATCAACAAAAAAACGTTTTTCATCTATATCTGTTTCTCATTGAATTATGCAATGTAATTGTACTAACATATATTTTACATTACACAAATATATTTCCTGATTGAACTACTCTAAAGAAGATTGAAAATACCCCAGTTTTACTCTCCCTTCTCTCCACTCACCCAGCCATTTTAAAAACAAGAGCTGCCAGCTAGTACCAGCCTCAGAACTGACCCACTTCTGGTGGTGAAGTGGGTCCCCTACTCTCCCCACACATATTTGGTTCTTTAAACATAACACCCAAACAAGGTTGTGCTTGGAGAGCATTTGTCGGAGTACGGTTCCCGTCGCCAGCGACCTATATCTGACCCCTTTAACAAAGAAATAATTGAAACAAGTTTAGAACTGAACTAGGTCTGAAAATAAATACTAACAAAAACAATAAATTAAAAAAACAAATAAATCAAATACAAATCCCACCCCCCAAAGAAATAATTAAAGTATTCTCATATTCACCCAACACAACAATACCATTATAATAGATTAAGAAATTTTCAAAAGCGCCTCTCGTAGTTTGTGTAACGAGCATTGGTGTCACTTTAATGGGAGGGTGGGGGCCTGGGCGCTGAGGCAGGCTGTGCAGCTGTTACCTGAGCACACAAACAGCAGCGTCCTGCTCCCCTAGAAGGTGTCGGGGGATGGCTCCCCTCCCTGGGCATTCATGTTCATGCTAGTCACAGCCAAGGGCAGGCGGGGCAGGCAGAGAGGGCAGAGAAAGGTGGCAACCGGTTAATTAGGTAAGTAGGTAAGTAGTCGAAAGCACTTATCGACTAGTGGCTTATTGGTTATTAACGTGTCAGCTGTGTCTTGAATCTGTCTCTGTCTCTTTCTTACCCATTCTCTCACTTATTCTTACTCATTCTTACCCATTCTCTCACTTATTTTATCTGTCTTTCACTCATTCTCGCCCTCGTTTTCTGTCTCACTCATTCTGTTTCAATCATTTTCTGCCTCACTCATTCTGTCTCTTAGCCTTACTCATTTTATCGCTCACACATTGTCTCACACTCATGCTGTCACTCATTCTGTCACTCATTCTGTCTCCTACTCATTCTGTCTCCTACTCATTCTGTCTCCTACTCATTCTGTCTCCTACTCATTCTGTCTCACACTCATGCTCTGTCACTCATTCTGCCTCTCTCACTCATTCTGCCTCTCTCACTCATTCTGCCTCTCTCACTCTCATTTTGTTCCTGTCTGTCTGTCCAGTAGGATGTCAACAGTTAAGTTAGATGGCAACTAATGGTTAGATTAAAAATAAAAAGTTAGTAGCGTGGTTGTTGATATATCAGGGGTAGAAATTGTGAATAGTATTTTTATTTTTAAAGCCTTCTTGATTTGCACTTTGCAAAATTGCTTGAAGCCTCAACAATTGGCAACAGAGATAAAAGAATTCCGAAAAAAACACGATATGACATAACAAAGGCTCGGCGAAACCTGCCACGTGCGGACACTTTTTCAATGTATACAAATTGTCTCATTTGATCTTCCCTATGATTAGAGGACACCTGCTTTGTCAGGACAACAGTAGTTCGGATGTAGAGTTGTCCACGGGAGACAGGTTCTACTGTACTGCAATGCTATACTTTCTTACTTTAAATGAATATATACATATTCAACTTTAAAAATCGGGCACATTCAATACAATCAACCCTAATTAATCCGGTGACCCAATGTCAGATTAGCGAGATCAGTGGATAAATAATTATGACCATGATCCCTACACCATGGAACAACGGAATTCTGTCGCATGGATATTTTGGTCAGATAGAAGGATTTCCAGATTAAACAGGATCAGACTAACGCGAGTTGACTGTATGCAGTTACTGTCCAATGATTTACTAATTTCTATCCCTGATTATACCAAAGAGTATCAAACTTTGGAAGCTTTCATTTCTCTTCCTAGACATTTCTCTTCCTAGACATGTTGTTCTTAGAATAAACATACATTAATAACCGTCTGCAATAATGTAGCAAAAATGTATCAATTTAATTCTCGAATAGCAATCGTGATGATATCAACTCTCCCCAGAACATATTGGATTCCCTAGCAACGCCTAGTAACAAGATGATTAATGAACCTCGTACGCGGACTAAATCAGCTTTAAACCATGCAGTGTTCAATTGGGTTAGTATATGACGAAGAGAATCCTTAAATTGATACAAGTACAGTTATATTATATACATTAATTGTCATCGATATCATCAAGTTGCATAATCCGATGGTTTTGAGTTTCTGCCATATTTATACGATGAACATATTAGGTTGATTGGAATAATTTACCTGACACTTGAAGTAATTTTTATTCTAAAGAGTTAATATTTTTAGTATGAAGTGAACACATGCCAAATTCATTTTTACATGTTTTCACTTCATACTAAAAAGATGGATTCAGCAGTAACAAACCGACTTAGCATTTGTTGCTGCATAGAAGGGAATACTAATAAGTGCACATGCATCTAAGTTGGAGATGTAGAATCAAATCTAGTTAAATCTTTTGGGTTTCGCAAATTTGATGCTTTCATCGGATTATGCAGCTTTAACTATTGTAAAACAGAAGGTACAATTCATTCAGACGATCATCACACCCAAAGCATTGGTGACAATTAGATCTCTGCTATAAATTACCTAGCAATTAATCATTAAATTAGTTTTCTTGAACCCCAAATTACTTCCAACAACATGCCCTTTCACACCTTCTGAAACAAGAGTTCCAACTCAGCCAACAGCCAACCAGAATCATTCACTCTGCAAACTCGCCAAAAGGTTTGTCGAAGTGACAAATCTAAATAGTGAAACAATTATGTCGTGACAACAATGGAATTCCACCTTCAATTCACACACAGCACAATCAGGCTAGTGCTGAGTAGGGTAACGACTAGGACTGCCGTAGAGTTACGCCACAAACCAATAGCAAGTGAATGTCTGCGGTCGAATTTGTTCTACAATCTCATTATCAATGGCGATTGTTTCAGAATCATTTCCAATTTCGCTTAGGGTCCATACAAAATTGAAAATTTGAAACTCAAGGGTATTTGAAGAAGGAAATTAAAGATTACTGGGAAATCCAAGACTACTTTCAAGGCATAAAGATCTGTAAATTATTAATCGCTGTCAGAGAATAAACGAATCAACATTTCAGAAATTTTACATCAATTCAGTTCACTTAATCGCTGAGTACTTTTGCAGGTTTTAAAAATGACGTCAATGGGAAATGTCAATTGCGCAGTGAGCCCCGTGGTTATTTTGGTAAACTTTCACAAGGCTAATAACTAACGGGTGCTCAAATGAAACTTGGACGCGTACAGACATCGTTTGAGATTTGGTAGCGCTAGCCAAGAGGGCAGGTATGCACGAAAGGACAGTTCACACAGGTGTACGCTTACACCTGGCACCAGAATCAGCACCATTAATCAATCAATGAATCAGCGCCGTGAATCAATCAGTGCAATGAATCAGCGCTCAACTTGGCGCCAAGATAGTGGCCAGCAGTGGGTTTCACGGTAAGACTACAGGGGCTCGCATCCACACAGGCACGCGCACACACATATGCACCCCAACACACGTGCACCAACACATACATACACCATCACATACATTTACCACCACATACACCTACCAACACACACATAGGTGCATTAATACACACATACCACTACACACATCCCACACCTGCACCACCACACATGTGCACCAACACATGTGCTCCAAGACACATGCACACACCATCATGAATACACACACCAAGATACATGCACATTACTACACATATGCACATCACCACAACCATACACTACCACACACACCACCATGAACACCAACACACCAATAGTCACACACCAACACACATGTGCACCAACAAATATGTGCACAAACACATGCAGCAACAAACATACACAAACACACACATACATTCACAAACATGCACCATGATACACACACTACTGCACACACTACTACATACACACCAACATACACACATCATCACACTTGCACCCAACAAACACACACACCACCATCCACACCTCATCACATACACATAGGGTACCAACATGCACACACAGACCACAATGTAGTGTGTGTGTGCATGTTGACGGGATGGCCAAATGAGTTAGAGCATCCGTCTCCCGTGTGGTAGATCGTGGGTTCGAATCCTGGTCGAGTCAAACCAATGCCTTAAAAATTGATACTTGTCGCTTCCCAGCCAGGCGCTCGGCCTTATTAGGATAGGGCAAAGAGCAGTGGAATGAGGAATACCAATTGCCTGCGACTGAAATTTCCCCTGCTTAAACAACTAATGTACCAAAAAAATAATAAATCCACACCTCACCACATACACCTACCAAGATGCACACATACACCACACACACCAAACATCCATACCTCTCCCATTTACACATACACCACAATCCACACCTCATCACATACACATACCAACATACACCACACACACCAAATATCCACACCTCACCACATATACATACCAACATGCACACATCACACACCACAATCCACACCTCACCACATACATTTACCAACATGCACACACCACCATCCACACCTCACCACATACACAAACCAACATGCACACATACACCACACACACCAAACATCCACACCTCACAACATCCACATACCAACATGCACACACACCACACACCAACCATCCACAACTCACCACATACACATAGCAACATGAACACATACACCACACACACCAAACATCCACCTCACCACATAACCATACCAACATGCACACATACACCACACACACCAAACATCCACACCTCACCACATTCACATACCAACATGCACAGACACACCACCATCCACACCTCACCACATACCAACATGCACACATACCCTCCACACACATCAAACATGCACACCTCACCAACCTGCACATACACCACACACACCAAACATGCACACCTCACCACATACACATACCAAGATGCACACATACACCACACACACATCAAACATCAACACCTCACCACATACACATACCAAGATGCAGACATACACCACACACACACACACATCAAACATCCACCTCACCATATACATACCAACCCTTAGACATACACCACACACACACCAGCATACACACACATGCACCACACACACACCAAACATGCACACCTCACCACATACACATACCAACATGCACACACACCAAACATCCACCCCTCATCACATACACATGCCAACATGCACACATACACCACACACACACCACACTCCACACCTCACCACATACACATACCAACATGCACACATACACCACCCACACCAAACATCCACACCTCACAACATCCACATACCGACATGCACACATACACCACAATCCACACACCAACATGCACACATACACCACACACACCAAACACCACATACACATACCAGCATGCACACATACACCACACACCACAATCCACACCTCACCACATACACATACCAACATGCACACATACACACACCAAACATCCACATCTCACCACATACACATATCAACATGAACACATACACCACACACACCAAACATCAACCTCACCACATACACATACCAACATGCACACATACACCACACACACCAAACATGCACACCTCACCACATACACATACCAACATGCACACATACACCACACACACACACCAAACTTCCACAACTCACCACATACCCACACCAACATGCACACATACACCACACACACCAAACAACCACACCTCATCACATACATATACCATATCAACATGCACACATACCAACACGCACACACACCACCCACACATACATCTCTCCACATACATATATCAACATATAACACCACACCAATATCCACACCTCACCACATCCACACACCAACATCCACACCTCACCACATACATCACCCACATATTAACACACACCTCCACATATTAACACACACACGGACACCTCCATATATTAACACACATGCACACCTCCGCATATTAACACACACACACCTCCACATATGAATACACACAAGCACACCTCCCTGCACACCTCCACATATTAACACACACTTCCACATATTAACACACACAAGCACACCTCAATATCTTAACACACACCCCAACAAGACACATACAGCACAGCAAACCACTCACACCAGCACATATACACCCATATACACACTGACATACCAAAACACTCACACCGACACTTGCATACACCAACACTCACGTCAACAATCGCACCAACACACATCAACAAGTGCACCAACACACACGTCAACAAGTGTAATATATGTAATACCATATATCGCGTGCCGGCGATAGGGTAGGTAGCCCGCGGGCTGGTCACGTGGAAGTGGAGCGAAAGGAACTAATAATAAACACTTGTGTCCTAGTCGTCGTGGCGTTCGCATGTTGTCTTTACAACAAGTGCACCAACACCCATGTTAACAAGCGCACCAACACACGTCAACAAGTGCACCAATACACACGTCAACAAGTGCACCAACACACATGTCAACAAGCGCACCAATACATGTCAACAAACACACACACATCAACAAGTGCACCAATACACGTCAACAAGCACACACGTCAACAAGTGCACCAACACACATGTCAACAAGCACACCAACACACACGTCAAGAAGCGCACCAATACACACATCAACAAGCACACCAACACACACATCAACAAGCACAACACACACGTCAACAAGCACACCAACACACACACATGTCAACAAGTGCACCAACACACACATCAACAAGCACACCAACACATGTCAACAAGCACACCAACACAAGTCAACAACACACATTTCAACAAGTGCACCAACACTCGTACATAGACAAATGCCCAAACACTGACATATATACACATGTGCACTAACACAAACACATGTACACACACCAAAACACATGCATATCAATGCACATACACAAGCAAACACCACACATGAACACCAACACAACATGCACATCCACCAACACACCACATTTACACACTAATATCCACCAACACGCCCACACACCAACACACACAGCATATACACACCAACACGCCCACACACCACACACATGCACCCAAACCCACCAACACACATCACATATACTCACCAACACCCACCAACACACCAACATACATCACGTATATGCATCAACAACCACCAACACACACACCAACACACACCACATTTACTCACCAACACTCACCAACACACACACACCAACATACACCACAAATCCGCACAAGCAGCCACACATTAATACACACATCAATACACACCACATATGCACACCAACACACATATGTGCACACATACCAAACGCACCCACATATCAGCCCACACTTACACCGGCACTCATACACCCACACCACAACACACACTCCACACACAAACCAACACATACACACCCACCCATCATAAATGCATTCCACCATCAATATGGCCTCTGCTGTGCGGAGGTGCTAAACCATCACCAATCAATCAATAAACCAAGACCAACACCCATATCACATGCGCACCAACACCCGCAGGTTAACACCCACAACACCCACACACCAACACTCACACCACACCCTTCTAGTTCTATACCCACACCTACACTTCCCCCCCCCCCCCCACACACACACTCCCAGTGTCCCATTAGAGCGCCCCCTGTTGGGACGCGCCTTCGCACTCGGGCGACGCCAGGCGACGCAGGGCGGGGCCAGGTTTGCACTCACCTGCCGAGCTGCCGTTGCAGGTCAATCATGTACTGGTGGCACTGCGCGTAGTAGTTAGCCTGGGATTCTACAAAGTCGTGGAGACATCGTTGGTGATGAGCCTGTGTGGACAGAGCAGAGGGTCATAACCATGGCAACGGCGGCCCCAACACAGCAGACAGGTGCGAAGGATCAATTCACACCTACCAGAGGTCACCACACATCGTCAACTGACAGTGTCACAGTTAAAGACTCACATCAAGTCTAGTCTCACAGTTAAGGACGCATCCACTATGAGGCTATCTTAAAGCACTGCTATAATAACGTTATTAGACACATCCACTGTGAGGCAATCTTAAACTAAGTTAAAGCACTGCTATGACATTATTAGACACATCCACGTTGAGGCTGTCTTAAACGAAGTTAAAGCACTGCTATCACATTATTAGACACATCCACTTTGAGGCTGTCTTAAACTAAGTTAAAGCACTGCTATCACATTATTAGACACATCCACTCTGAGGCTCTCTTGAACTAAGTTAAAGCACTGCTATCACGTTATTAGACACATCCACTTTGAGGCTGTCTTGAACTAAGTTAAAGCACTGCTATCACATTATTAGACACATCCACTTTGAGGCTGTCTTGAACTAAGTTAAAGCACTGCTATCACATTATTAGACACATCCACTTTGAGGCTGTCTTGAACTAAGTTAAAGCACTGCTATCACGTTATTAGACACATCCACTTTGAGGCTGTCTTGAACTAAGTTAAAGCACTGCTATCACATTATTAGACACATCCACTTTGAGGCTGTCTTGAACTAAGTTAAATCACTGCTATGACGTTATTACCCTCACTGTCACTTTACAAGTTGTCCCCTGGATATAATTACCTTTCATCTTCTACAATTTAAGGCTGGGCACAAACAAAAGTGCACTACTGATCTGATGAATATAGACTTAGGAATAAATACCTGAAGCCAGAAGTTACATCAGGGCTTCAGAATATAATTAAGAAAAACCCAGACACACAATTGCATAAGACCTGGGCTAATTATGCTGATTCGGTTCACGTAGAGTTGGATCCTAATTAAGCCCTCAGTAGAAGCTGATTAAGGATTCATGGCGAACGGTTTACGACCAATAATAGCCCTCAGCAATTACGTACACTCATGATGGATTATATTTTAAAGAAGGGTATACACTTAGAAACCAGTCGTTGATAAAAATATTTTTTGAACCCACAAAAACTGTATAGACTACTGTAAGGTCAAGGCCATCAGGTTTGCCGGGTTTCATTGGAATACACTAGTGCATGGTCTGAAGTAACATTCGGTGGTTTTATTAAAGTTATTTTATTTAAAAGATTTAGATTTAGAACTTTTTGGTGAGCTCTCCATATATACAGAATGTTGCAGGAATATATTATACCAATGAAACTCAGCAAAACTTCCTGACATTGACCTCTATGACTTTTTTGACCTCTTGGAACCATTAAGGTCAAGCTGGGTCATCAGGGATCTTCAGATGAATCCTTCATCGCCTGTTATTTCACCATAAACCTCTTTTTCTTCCCACTTCGTTGTTGATGTACTTTAAAACAAATTATTAATCAGGGTAAATTTCAATCGCAGACAATTGGTCTTCCTCATTCCACTGCTCCGTGCCCTGTCCTAGTATCGTGGGGGTGATGAAAATGGGAAATATTGCGCCTAGAGCAGGAATCGAAAACCCTCACATCTTGCCATTCTGGGGCTAGCATGCTGACCATTACACTACCTAGGCTCCTTAATGCAATCACCCTAACCACACCTATCTATATGGCTCCTTTTCTGAGTGGTCAGTGCAGACTACTAGACTAGTAATGCCAAACATCAGGCTAGGTAGCGTCAAGTATAACATTTTAAGTTATTACTTTGACTTGGCTAGATTCGAAATCGGCTCTTCGAATCCCTTGACCTACCAAAATAAGAGGTCAGGTGCTCAACACATTTGGCCAAATTAAATTGTTTTTTTTAAACCTAACAAACAACAAAGTCAACGACTAGTTTCCCACAGTATCTACCCTTCTTGGGCAAGTTTTAGTTTGTCTGCACACAACCAGAGGCTACGTCTACCATATGGCACAGACATTTGTGTGCGCATGTTTGTATGTGTGTGTATGTGTGTGTGTGCGCGCAGTCTGTGTCGCTAACAGACACTACATACACAGTCCAGGCATTCTCACTACCAACAAACTGCGTGTTCGCACAAACGTCAAATCGCAATTGAGCACATGCTATATATATATATATATATATATATATATATATATATATATATATATATATATATATATAAATAAATATATATAAATAAATATATATTAAAATATATATTAAAATCCGGCCAACAGAGGCAGAAGGCAATAGTTGACCACCTGCAGGTGGCGCCAGTGGAGAAAAAGCAGGAACTAGCTCCTGTGTAATATATATGTACATACTGCTTTTATATATATATATATATATATATATATATATATATATATTTATATATATATATATATATATATATACACACACACACACACACATACATACACACAGTATAGTTATACAAATCTTACCTGGGTACAGATGATGGATAACTGGTGTTTTCCCGAGGTACTGGCCTCGGATAAGCGTGGGTCAGGGAGAAGGAAGCATATCCGGGTCCAGCAATCTTTTACGTACTTTATAGGATAAAAAATGATCTTAGAATTATATGGATACTTTAGTGTTTTTGTTTTGGTACCAGCGAAACGTGATGGTCGTGGTAGGGTAGGGTGGGCAGGCCCTGACCCACGACTATCCGAGGCTTGTACCTCGGAAAAACACCAGTTATCCATCATCTGTACCCAGGTAAGATTCGTATAACTATACTATTTTACCTCGGTACTATGCCTTTGGCTACTCGTAGTCCAGGGAGAATTTTACGTAATTTAATTTTTTATCCTTTTATACTTAATGTTGTAATCATACTATAATGTTTTTAGTGCAAAACAGTAATTTTGTTTCTCACCCGTCTTTAGTCGGTGAGTAGGCAAGTTGCCAGACCGCTTGGCTTTTCTAGTCGTTTGTTGTAATGTTTTGCAAACGATCTAGCCGTCTTCCACCCCGCATGTGCAAGGATTCTCTTTACTGAGATTCCTAACTGTCCTGCCTTGGAGACCATGGTTCCACGTGTTGAGTGGGATGCGTAGCATCTAGTATTGACGCCTGCCTGTTTAAGCACCTTGATGGTCCATCTTGCGAGTGTGTCTCATGAGATAGCTTTATGCGGTTTAATAAACCTGATTAGAAGCTGTCTAGAATTCCTTATTCCGTGTGACTTGGATATATATGCCCTAATGGCTGAGACTACACATATATCCGTTTATCTTCCATAAAACTATTTACATGTATTGTGGACAGTGGGTCCCCTGTGCGATTCGACATTAGTAATGTCTCTAAATCGAATGTTGCCTCATCCTTATCGATTTCTAATCCATCCAGTGAGAGTGCCACAATCGTTTGGCCTCTGTGTCCTGTCACTAGCAGTAATAGCACTGCTAACTTTAATCTAGTTC
Organism: Branchipolynoe longqiensis; assembly: GCA_030323885.1. Classification (NCBI taxonomy): domain Eukaryota; kingdom Metazoa; phylum Annelida; class Polychaeta; order Phyllodocida; family Polynoidae; genus Branchipolynoe; species Branchipolynoe longqiensis. The sequence goes on along the minus strand of CM059201.1, from coordinate 21,958,602 downwards.
CTTCATTGATAAATCTCTACTGCTAGGCCATGACTTGAATAGCTTAAATACAATCGACACATCCCAAAACCTATTATATTTGGGTTTGGGTGGGTTTCTTTCATACACCCATCTAATAAACCAGTGTACTAACTAGTGCTTTCCGATCATTTGTCCATCTATTCTTGGTAGAATAATTGAAAGTGCACATCTTGCTGCATTGATTGCACCGAATCCTAATCCTTCATTTTCTAATATTCTTAGAAATATTAATATTTGGGCTATTGTAGGTTTTAAGGGCTTGACTCCGTTTAGAAGACAATGAAGTCCCCATTTCTTTAAATAACTTGTGTATAATTTCTCCATTCCTTTCCTCCAGGCATGGGAAAGAAGTCTTTCTTGTGTAATTTTGTCTAAACCATATTGTTCTAAATGTTTTCTTAAAAAAGGAATGCCAAAATGGGTGTAATGGACACGTATGCGTGGACTGTTAGTGGTCCTTGATGTTGTAGGTTGTTCCTTTCTTGTGGCAACCTGAGCATGTCTTTTGCTTCTAATGTTATTGCCGCTAGCCATGGTTGCGTGTCCCATGCTGGTACTATCAGTACTGCATGTGAGTGATCTATCTTGATCTTCCTGGCCACTCTGCTGATAATGCTGAATGGTGGGTTTGTTTGTTTGTTGTTGTTTTACGTCCTAGCAACATCTAAGGTCATATCAGGACGGGTACCGACTTGTGACAGTGACATTCATGGTGACTTTATAGTGCTGTCCCACTGGGAAACCAGGCCACTGGCACCATGACCTGATATCCCACTCAGTCACATTATCCTGACACCGAGCCAACCAGTCCCTGCCCTATTCTATTAATGCCGAGCGCCTGGCTAGGAAGCAACAAGTATCAATTTTTAAGTCATTGGTTTGACTCGACCAGGGTTCGAACCCATGACCCCACGATCTACCAGCATGGGAGACGGATGCTCTAACTCATTCGGCCATCCCGACTGGTCTGAATGGTGGGAATATGTAATAGAATGTATTATTCCAAATTAACGAAAATGCATCTACTCTCCAGGCTTCTGGCTCTGGATGCTAAGACACATATTTGGATAACTTTTTGATGTTGCGTGATGCGAATAAGTCAATTTCTGGTTTGCCCCATTTATAACAAATGTGGTCGAAAATACTCTGATTTAATGACCATTCTAGATGGTCGTGAAAATGTTGACTTTTCTTGTTAGCCAAAGTATTTTGACTGCCTGGAATATGTGCTACTGTTAGCCATATCTCGTCTTTCTCTGCCCAGTCCCAAATAAGTTTGGCCAAATAGTTACATGGTTTGGAATGAGTCCCTCCCATATTACGTATGTAAGCCATAGCTGTCATGTTATCTGTTAATACCCTTACTTGATTTTTAGGTAGGTGAACTAGACTACGTAATCCTAGATAAACAGCTGTAAGTTCTAGTACATTTATGTGATCGGAGATTTCATCATTCATCCACCGACCACCTGTTGCCTGTTGGTCTCTCATCCTTCTAGTGAAGCGTTTGTTGTAACTGTAGTGTTGGGCTCTCCCATTCTAATGGGGTTGGGTGAATTGTTAATGTGTGACAATCCTGACATCCACCACATAATATCTTTTTGACCTTCTGGTGAAATCGTCATGGGCCGTTCAAAGTTTCCTTTTGTGTGAGCCAAAGCCAAGTTCTTATCTATTTCTAGCGATTTAATATGAGCCTTGCCATAGAGAATAGCGGGTGCATATGCTATCATAATTCTATCAGTATTGCGACTTGTTTTAGCTTTGGTTTGTTCAATTGTAATACTTGGTTTGCTGTTGTAAATTTATCAACGTTTTGTTCCGTTAATGAAATGGTCATTTCTGTGGTGTCAAAAAAGAATCACAGAAACTTTAACTTCTTTGTTGGTGTTAATACTGATTTAGTTTCATGTATGTAGAATCCTAATTTTTTAAATGTCTCACAAAATTGTTCTACTGCTGTCTGACAATGTTGTTGTGGTGGCGCAACAATAAATGAGTCATCGATATAAGGAAACATAATATGTCCTTCCATAGCCATCTGGGAAAATATTGGTTTAAGTAACCTTATGAAAATGAGTGGACAGCAAGCTAGTTCATTAGGCATGCACGTCAACTCATACAGTTCATCGTTCAAACAAAACCTGAGATATTTACGATCAAGTTTATAGATAGGTACTGTATAGTATGCATCTTTAAGATCCACACTGGCTAGCCAGGAGACCTGTGTTACTAAGCCTCTAGCAGTGTCTATTGAAAACATTTTGAAATGTTCGTATTCTACAAATTTGTTAAATAATGTTAGATCTAGAATTAGTCTTATATCTCCATTTGGTTTGGGTCACAAGAAAATATTAGATATGAATTCCCCAGCCACATGTAGTGCCGGTTCTATGATGCCTTTTTCATAGAATTTAAGGACCTGATTATCTAACGGCTCATGTTCTGAACCGTGAAATTGGTAAGGGAAAGGTATGCTGTTTTGAATAGGTTCCTCAATCAAGGGTATTCTTACTCCTTCCGCAAGACTAAGGATAGGTAAATTCTCCGTAATGTTATTCCATTCCGGTAGGCAATTATTGAGGTTACCAGCTTTAAATATGCTTACTGGTGTTTGCGCTGCCACTTCTATTTGTTCCCTGGGCGGGGGAACGCCTTCTGTGCATTGAAGGGTCTGTTCCCATCGTTCCAGCCGAACGACTGCCTTTGGCCCCCTTCCCCTGGCTTGGAAGCTGAAGTTTGTTCCAAACCAGCCTCCTCCTCCGGTTCGCCGGTTTAGAAAATCCTGCCTTGTCTTCTTGAAGCGGGTAGGATTTGTGTCTGCGGACTTCTTTTTGTCCGTTTCCATATGTTTCCCCACTTGGAACCGGTCTCCACTTGTTTGACATCTGAATCCATCTCTTTGATGGCAGATTCCGGGATCCCTTTTATCCCTGTGAATTTCTCGGCCAACTTCATAATAACCTCGGCCAGCTTGAAGGTGTTGAAGTGTCCTGTATGGTTTTCCTCATCAGCATAGTTATGTGGATCTTCTTACGCCGTAGTACCATACACTTATTCATTTCCTTGCCACAAGAACCTCCTCCTCTGACTCGTCGTTAGACGAGGCCTGATCTTCCTACAGATCCTCCCACTCGGATTCCTCTGAATCCTGTGTCACTGGTTTCTTCCCTTTCCTGGTCACCACTCTGGAGGGAAGCATCTCCTCCATCTTCTGTTGTACTAGACGTTCTACCTGCTCATCCAGGCCAGCTGGGGCCTGCCTTGGTCCCCCCCACCTCATCGGAATCTCTTTGTTCCGGCGACCTTTGCAGCTGTGCCGGCGGTGAAGGTTCTTCATCCTCACTGAGCGCACAAGGTGCCTCTGCCTTATTCTACTTCGTAGACATGGCTCAGAGACTGTGAGTAAAAACCAAAAAGGTAAGGTGTGTATTATGGCGCTGCAACCGTTTTTAAACCGTTTTTTACCCAGGCGTGTGTTAATAGACAGTAGTAGGATGACGGTATGGGAAACCAACCGATCCAAATGAGGGGTAGGGACCAGTGTAGCGGTGCCCTCCCAAACTCTCTCTCCTCTAAACTTCTCCCACCTGTGGCTTTCTTCGCCAACAAGTTGAAGAAAATACTATAGGACTCGGAGATACACCTTATCGATAATACTGATATGGGGAATCTTAAAGAAACCCAGGAATTAATCCTAGCGATGTAAATGGCTCCTGCCAAACATCTCTCCGTTCGGCAATGGGCGGCTTCATAATTAACCAAACAATGGATGCATTGTTCTAACGATCATTAACAATACGATCGTAATTAAGCTGTAAAACAGTAATAACTTATGGAAAAGTAAAAAAAAACTTTGTATGTGAATGCTCACATGAACTAAACCAATGTATCCAGTTTGTAGGATACTAACCTTGTTGGTTTTGTAGTTAATGTAGAAAAACTGCTGGAGCTGCTCACAAATGTCCTGTTGTGAGTTGATTATGCTAATTGCTGGACCGGGATGTGCTTCCTTCTCCCTGGACTACAAGTAGCCACAGGCGTAGTACCACAGTAAAATAATATATAATATAATTTAATATAGATATGTATATAAATTGGTGTAAATATATATAAATATAAATAGGTGATCTATAATGAATTATGGGATGCCATGTCTCAGGTATTGTCATTCTGGCCACTCCTTTACTATACATATAAGTATATATACACATTTGGGTATAAGAAACCCGCCTGGCCCACTTAAGATACCAGTGGTGGCCAAGGTAGCGTATGGAGACGCTGACCTGCCCATATATGGGCATGATGGGCCCAAGCAGGGCCTGCTGTTAATTAATCAAAATGGGCAATGGGCCCACCCTTTCAATTGGCAGATGCTCTAGTTTGCTTCAGTTTCAGCAAGCACAGCTATGGTTTGCGACGCAGTTGGCTGACCACCCATCAGCTAGCATATGTTCAGAAGACGACACAGCATCCACTGTCGGGGCGAAGAGGCCCGGTTGAATATCACATGATATCAGATCGGGGTAGGTGGTCTGATATCACCTGATGTACACCTGGACCACCATGATCAGTGGGTGTCCATTATAACCACACCCACAAACACAGGCGGTTAGTTTCCATTGGAACCCATGCATTAGTTACATTATTTTGTTAGCTTGGTTGGTTGTTGGAATTTTAAGTTTTGGCAACATCTAAGGTCATATCAGGACTTTTTTTTTTTTTTTTAGCAAACACAATTGTGCGTAGTAAGCTTTTCAGAACATATGAGCAAATATATCCTGTTCTGACCGACGCAACTCATCCCAATCAAAACTGATGTTTGTGGTCAGCAAACTGGTTAATATTAATATTTAAATTGGCTTCTTTTGCCCCTCTTCATTTTTTCTCCTCCTTACTCTTAACCTTTTAGTCAATTTTGTTTGTACATTGGTGTTTGTTCCTACTGCATTAAGCATGATCAAAGTGTGAGCCTTGGGCCACCCTAATATTCTCGGCTACACTTGATGCTGATTGCCGGTGGACAGGTGAGGTGAGGTGAGAGTTGCCAAGTGAGGGTTGGTTCGCCTGCAGTATGTGTGCGCCAATCATGGCCTCAATTGACGCCAAGTAAATCTTCCCATCATTTAACTTCCTGTCATTTACGTGATGCATAATCCATCATGCCAATATTATTTAGGCTCAGTGTTATAGTACATACCTCAGCACTGCCTGTGTATTTGTTGGTAGTTCTCTACCTTTGTTTATGTGCTGGTTTAGGCGCTGCTGAGTGACCTGGACCATGCTCAAATGCATGCATGGCTACATTATTCTAGGACTGGCTGTATGCAGATGTAAACTGCTCTGACCACCTCTTTTCATTTGAAATTTTGACTTAATAAATTATTGGCAGGCCTTTTCGTGGGTCCAGCCATATTCATTGTTATTGTCGTTGATGGAAGAATATAAATAATTTTCGCTGCATTTAATTCCCCTTCATTTCACTCCCCATATTTTCACTTTCCCATCACTTAATTTTGCCGCCATTAAATTTTCCCACCATTAATTTTTCGGTCATGAAATTTTCCAATGATTATATTTTCCCATCAATTCATTTTCATTGTGAAATTTCCCCCGCTTTCCAATATAATTTAGTAATTGCCATATTAATTATTACAATTTGTCCCCCATTGTTCAAATTCCCCATTATGTAATTGTTGCATATTGAAACAATCACAGCATATTTCCTATATCATCATTAAAATTCCCTCCATCATCTCCTCCACCTGTTATTACATTTCCTCCATCATTCCATATATTCTCCTCATTAAAATCCCATCACCATTTAATGCTCACATCGTCTTAATTCCCACTGACTAAACCAACACTCACATGATCAACACTCACAACCTCCCGGGTAATCACCACAGAGGTAGTAAATGAAGAGGTCAGGCGCAAAACCCCGTAAATGCCATTCCAAAAATTGAGATAAACATTGAAATCACACCTTCAAAAAAGTCAATTTTGCATCTTCCTATTTGTTGTGTATTGCTCCATAGCCAGTTCTTTACAACCAATGTGGAATTACAGGGAATTAAAATTACTTTCACGTATATTTAAATAATTGTAAGTCAATTTTTATATTGGCGTTTACGGAGTTTTGCGCCTGAACTCGTCAAATATAGTAGCCAGAACAAACAACCCCACCAACCGAAAGAAAACCCGAGTAAAACCATGACATACGATAATCATGATGAGAAAACAAACTCATCGGGTATTGCGTATCATACAGCAAAGTCAAAGGGTTATTATATCAAACAATGACAACTCTATCAGTGACACTACGACGAACCAACCACTCGCCATCTGGCATCAGCTACATGGTATGTATATCAACATGGGGAGGGCACAGCGTCAACGGCAGATGAAAATAGAGGAGGTACAAGACGGGGAGGACTCATGCACTAAGGGTGACATTCAGGTGGTTCAGCAGCAGGTACAGAGGAGGGCCCAGCACTGCCAGAGGACTTGGCTATATTCTCTAGATGGCGGCTTCCAAAAATACTAAATGTCAGCTAGCGTTAATCTAGCGAGATGTGTTACGCTCGCAAGCTATGTCTGTGTTCTGTACTGGAATTAGCATGTGGCAGTATTTCTAATGCCCGACAACTTTACAATTTTTAAAATTTGTTTATTCATAATTTCTTTTAACTCCTTTTCCCCCCCATTCACATACAGGGAAACACTATGGCTACACTACGCACAAGACGCATCCAATACCCAAACTGGCGATCATTTCGGTGGTCATTAGAGATCAGAACAAAATAATCCAAAGACACAAGATTTTTTGACAGGGATGGTGTGTGTGTGTGTGAGTGTGTGTGCTACAAGCAACGTCTCAAAAGAAAGGGTTATTTCCCCCCCAATTTCAGAGCAGTTGCTTTGAAAAAGTGCTAATCATAACTTGCTTCCTTCTTTCCGCAACATAATTGGGGGAAAACATATATATATATATATATATATATATATATATATATATGCAAATCCGATTAAGATAGAAACAAAATTAATTAAAAAAATGACTTGGATTAAATTAATGGATTTGTTTCTATTTTCAAAGAGCATAGTATAAATTAAGGATTCTAAAATGAGAGGTAGGGGTGGTAATGAGGTGGAATTACAATCGGAGAGAGTGAGTATGGCTGGGCTGGACACGCCACGTACACGCCGTAATGTCGCTATGATGGAGGCTACAGACAGCCAGAACAATAGAGCAACTTAGAGTAACTTACGTAGGTCACCTTGAGTGGTCAAGACAAGGATAGAGTGGTGGTGAGTAGATGTGGACGCTGTGGGGGAGTGGTGGGGGGGGGGGGGCGGAGGGGAGGGAGGGAAGGAGCTCTACAAAGGGAGGCCGGGGACTGGACGTGAACGGGCAACAGGTCGGGCATGAGGAAGAGGAGGAGGAGGAGGAAGAGGAGGAGGAGGAGGGGGGGGGAGGAGGAGGGGGAGGGGGAGCAGTGGGAGGTATGGTGAGGGGAAAGATTAGGAGCAGGAGGAGGTAGGGGATGGGGAAGAGGAGGAGGGGAGGAGGAGGGGAGGATGAGGGGAGGAGGAGTGGGAGGAAGAGGGTGAGAAGAGGGAACACAGGTGGGCGGCAGACAGCTTACCATTGCAACTGGGTCATTTTCCATTATTTTAATCTTCCCATTATTTGTTTAATCGTCTGTGCTTTAATTTCCCCATCTCATGTCATCTCACTTTAAATTTAATATTATATTCCATGCCATTTTTATATTCCGCATCATTTTGTGCTTGCAGCATTTTATTTTGCCATGCTTCAACTCAGCACCATATTTGATTATATAATTTAATTGCAGGCATGTACATTTCCATCTCATCTCACTTTAAATTTGATATTTTATTCCATGCCATTTGTATATTCCGCATCATTTTGTGCTTGCAGCATTTTATTTTGCCATGCTTCAACTCAGCACCATATTTGATTATATAATTTAATTGCAGGCATGTACATTTCCATCTCATCTCACTTTAAATTTAATATTATATTCCATGCCATTTGTATATTCCGCATCATTTTGTGCTTGCAGCATTTTATTTTGCCATGCTTCAACTCAGCACCATATTTGATTATATAATTTAATTGCAGGCATCTAATTTCGCACATCAGTTGAATTTCTATGTTAAAAAAAAGCATTTTTAAAAGGAACAAAGCACCCACAAAACGTCATTCTAGGATGATTCCAATTAGAATGCATACAATTAAGTAATAGCATAAAATCAATTAAATCAAAATTACATTAGTATTATAGAACTGTATTCTGCAGAAGAAATACAAACATTCTATTATTTCATCGCCTTATTTTCTCTTCACGCCAATACTGACGGCTGTGTGTGCGTTAATTGAAATTTCCATTCTCTCACTACACGAAACCTGAATTTTATTCTCATTCTTAAATTAAAAGTCAGTATTGAAGACATAATTCAAAGGCCTACAGATCATGCAGGTTCTGATTCCAACAGATAGCTCCCTCACTTTTTATGTTCGCTAAGACGAGTAAACAATGATAATTTATTAGGATTCTACCCCCTCGCAATATTTTAGGTGGCCCAAAATATATCCCGATGGGCACCGACTTGTGAGTGCGCACTCATGACAGCTTTCTAGTGCTGCACTATTGGGATATGGTGCTATGCCTTGATATCCCATGTAGTCACATTATCCTATCACTGAGCCAACCAGTCTTTGCCCTATCCTATTAATGCCGAATGCCAGGTTTAGCGCTTGTAGAAGTGAATGCTTTACCCAATTGACCGGCACAAACCTGACAGATTCTAGAATCTCACACATAATGGATAATGACCCTTTGCAACTGTCACCTAACCAGGGATGGGTGGGCGGAGGGTTCAGAGACATAGGCCAACATAACAGTTACATCACAGCATTTGTTTGTGCCATCGGCGGCATTTAACAAGCGAGTTTATTCACTTTGATAAGTGAGATACAGATTCTTCTCATCACCATCATTTTACCAGGGGAAACAAGTGCAGGTCATCGACTGACCAGCGTTTACTGTGCCTTAATTCAAGTTCGAAAACGAAAGGAGTCAATTTCAAGAATTTGAATCACTTTGTTAACACAGCTGATGCCAGTTTCGGAATAAAATGGGAGCGTGGGAAAAAAGTAAAGAATGAATAATTAACCAAACCGAGTAGGAAAGTCCGAGTCTAGTCATATCTTTAAGCGTGGGAAGTGATAACAATGCTATAAATGTGGAAATGTACATGACCATTCAAGATTCGTTTTCTCTATCCACATCTTTACTCAGGAAATCTAGATCATTATATTAGTCCAGAAACACATGCCATGGCATCCAAGTCATTTACGATTGAATGTTCTCAGTACAGCGAGCAAAGAGAGGCTGCTGTGAATGGCTTCCTGACCACATGCAACACCCGAAAGATCAACTCATTTTGGCGCCAAAACACAACCCACAAGTAGCACTCTGAGGTTGGTCACCATTCGTAACAAATAAAATTGCTTAAAAACATTAAAACAATATTATTTTCAAATATATAAAAGAAATTAATGGTACAAAAAAAAGAACTGACTACTTTTGCCAGGCAATGTAAATGTGCCATTCCTTTAAAATACTTGTTAAATAAATGTTTTTGTATTTCCTTACAAACACCATAACAAAATAATCTAAAAAAAAAGAAAGAATTTATTTAATTTTTTTTAATGTAATTAAATTTGATGAATTAAACAAATATTCGTTTATAACAAACTTAAATTGCATCAAATTTTCTTTTAAATGTACAGATTTCCTGTGGCATACATGTGGCGGCGCAGGGGGGAGGCGGGAACATACTCACATGGGTGCTGCTGATCCCCTCCAACAAGAGGCGCGTGATCTCACACTGGCGATCAAACTCGGCCTGGGCAACGCGAAGCTCGGCCTCCGCCTGAAACGAGAAGTGAACCACACTGAGAAGGTGCTTCTAGCTGCTAGTTCTCCCCCCGACCCCGACCCCCTCTTCTGCCAACACCTTATTTTGTTAAGGGTTTCTACATTGGAGATAAAAGGCATAATGGCAGGATATCCAGATACCCAGATATTCAGCTGTATGGTGAAGGCAGAAACGCAGCGAAACAGACAAAAACACAGGCAGACACAAAAACATACAGCTTTCTACTGTCGCATCTATTTACCCAGTACAACTACATCTATCCACCACTATAGTTATCTACAACCGCATCTATCTACCGTTGTAGCTATCTACAGCTACATCTACCTACCATTACAGCTATAGTTATCTACAGATATGGCTATCTACGACTGTATAGCTATAAACAACTATAGGCTATCTACAGTTACATATATCTATCGCTGTAGCTATCTACCGCCATAGCTATCTACAGGTATAGTTATCTACAGCTATAGCTATCTACCACTATATGCTATATACAGTTACATCTATCTATCAGTGTAGCTATCTACCGCCATAGCTATCTACCACCATAGCTATCTACAGCTATAGCTATCTACAGCTATAGCTACCTACCTCTGTAGCTATCTACCACTACAGGCTATCTACAGTTACATCTATCTTATCACTGTAGCTATCTACAGCTATAACTATCTACAGTTATAGCTATCCACAGCTATAGCTATCTACCACTGTAGCTATCTACCACTATATGATATCTACAGTTACATCTATCTATTACTGTAGCTATCTACCTCCATAGCTATCTACCACAATAGCTATCTACAGCTATAGCTACCTACCTCTGTAGCTAACTACCACTATAGGCTATCTACAGTTATAGCTATCTACAGATATAGCTATCAAGAGCTATAGCTATCAAGAGCTATAGCTATCAAGAGCTATAGCTATCAAGAGCTATAGCTATCAAGAGCTATAGCTATCAACATATATAGCTATCAGCATCTATAGCTATCAACAGTTATAGCTATAGATATAATGTGATTATTTGCGGATTTCAGAAGTATTTGAAAATGCTAACTGCAATACGCTTTACCCATAAGGCCCCATGATTATATATGATTTCCAACACCAACCCACCCTCTGATGCCAGGAGCAAGATCACTGCCCATGATCCATGGAACAGTTCTGTCGGAATTTTGTTTGAAATGTTTAAATGCAGGTCATGACCTGGTTTTTCATTCAAGTCACGTGATAGGTAAACACTGAACATTCTGTACACACAGGGACACTACGTTATATTCATCAGTCACAGCACCCACCTGCACTTCTAATAATAATAAGCTTGTTTTAATTAACGACGCCTACAGAGCACATTGATTTTCGTATCATTGGCTACTGGATGTCAAACATATGGTCATGCTGACATATTTCTTTGGAGGAAACCCACTGCTGCCACATAGGCTACTCTTTCCAACAAACAGAAAGGGGTATTTTATATGCACTTTCCCACAGACAAGACAGCACATACCACAGGCTTTGAAGAATCAGTTGTGGACAATTGGTTGGAACGGAAAATAGCCCAAACTGCAAATGGGTCTACTGAGCAGGATCAATAGGATGATTGACACCTTCACAGGTGGACACGCTACCGCCTGAGCTACATCCCGCTCTCCACCCGCACTTCTACACACAAACAAAGTGTAAGTACACTAGAACCTGCCCCACCCACTTCTTCACACAAACAAAGTGTAAGTACACTAGAACCTGCCCCACCCACTTCTACACACAAACAAAGTGTAAGTACACTAGAACCTGTCCCACCCACTTCTACACACAAACAAAGTGTAAGTACACTAGAACCTGCCCCACCCACTTCTACACACAAACAAAGTGTAAGTACACTAGAACCTGCCCCACCCACTTCTACACACAAACAAAGTGTAGTACACTAGAACCTGCCCCACCCACTTCTACACACAAACAAAGTGTAAGTACACTAGAATCTGCCCCACCCACTTCTACACACAAACAAAGTGTAAGTACACTAGAACCTGCCCCACCCACTTCTACACACAAACAAAGTGTAAGTACACTAGAACCTGCCCCACCCACTTCTACACACAAACAAAGTGTAAGTACACTAGAACCTGCCCCACCCACTTCTACACACAAACAAAGTGTAAGCACACTAGAACCTGCCCCACCCACTTCTACACACAAACCAAGTGTAAGTACACTAGAACCTGCCCCACCCACTTCTACACACAAACAAAGTGTAAGTACACTAGAACCTGCCCCACCCACTTCTACACACAAACCAAGTGTAAGTACACTAGAACCTGCCCCACCCACTTCTACACACAAACAAAGTGTAAGTACACTAGAACCTGCCCCGCCCACTTCTACACACAAACAAAGTGTAAGTACACTAGAACCTGCCCCACCCACTTCTACACACAAACCATGTGTAAGTACACTAGAACCTGCCCCACTCACTTCTACACACAAACCAAGTGTAAGTACACTAGAACCTGCCCCACCCACTTCTACACACAAACAAAGTGTAAGTACACTAGAACCTGCCCCACCCACTTCTACACACAAACAAAGTGTAAGTACACTAGTACTTGTCTTCACTAACCCCTGCGAACCGCAGCCATGTGCAAACAATTTGTCAATGTACAAACTATTCGCACCTCAGCCGATTGTTGCCCCAATGACAGGATGCCTGCCATGGCAATTGCTATGTCAAAACAACACTGGTCTGGATGCAGAGTTGTCCGTTGAAGACAGGTGTTCCTGTAGTCAAATAGGGCATTAAACAGTTGGCGACAATCACAGAGACAAGGCCCCTGTTGGCTGTTAAGGCCGGACCGTAACTACATAAAGGAACCGGCCCGAGCCATCCCACCCCGGCCGAGGTGAGACCGGATAGCAGTGCTTTCAAAAAGTTGTAAAATAGGAGTTGGAATTATAAAAGTAGAATTTGCAGCTGCGGTGCCAAACACGCAATGCTATGGAGTATAGTCTATGTTGTGGAAAAAGTACAGGTCGCAGATGAGCATGTAGATGACCCTGGCAGCGTGCGTCGGCTCATTTTGAAAGCATTGGGTGGACTTCGTTCTGTCTGGACTGCTACCTAACCCAGCACCAAACCAGTCCACTGGTACCTGTACAGCCCATCTCCGGGCCTTTCTGAAAGTTTTTTACCTTGATACTGCCCTCCCAGAAATAGAGCGATTCAGTCTCCACTGCGAACCAATGTGGTGAATAACAAAGGCGGCTATCAGCTAGTGTCGTAATGGCACCTCTGGGTAAACATGGGTACAACCCAAAATGACAATAGAGACGCACCGAGACCTAGGTCGTCTACGAATGACTTGGCGCCTCCAGATCGCATGGGGTGGGTGTGATTCTCTCTAGCCTCCCACATTGGGGTTGTCAAAGCCGACTGGTCAGTGTCCCACCTCCCAATATATATTGAAAATTAATCCCAAATTGTTTGCCTTGACAACTCTACATCAAGTAGATCCACACGTTTATGAATATCTAGTACGTACGAGTAACTGTGATGAATAATATATCATAAATCCCTGAATATAGTGTATATATACATTATTTACTTCATGTGCTATATAAACACACTATAAACTATTATGTGTACATAAACGCTTACATTAATTCACATACATTACATAGCGATAACTACATATGTGTATGTTACAAGTCACATGTTACAAGCCACTGTTACAAGCCACATGTTACAAGTCCATCCTCAATGAAATGTGACAGAAAAGAAAAGAACCTTACAAGCCTTCACCCATCCACATCGTTCTTTTTTAGTTACCTTCATTGATTCAGCAGTTAATTGAATTTCAACTGCAGCAGTTGGTCTTAAGAAAGGATTATAAATATATAACGGGACTTTATGATCGCACACGTGAATACAAAATGCGAGAGCTTGACACATGGTGGAGATATAAATAATGTGGATTTAGCTAAGTGCCCTCTCTATCAGGAGCCATTCTAAGGCGCTGTACAATAAAACTACTGCGTTGATTTAGTGAAGCCCCATCACTAAAAGGAGACATTCTAAGGCACTGTACAATAAAAGCACTGTGTTGATTTAGTGAAGTGCCCTCACTAAAAGGAGACATTCTAAGGTGCTGTACAATAAAACCACTGTGTTGATTTAGTGAAGCGCCCTCACTAAAAGGAGACATTCTAAGGCGCTGTACAATGAACCCACTGTGTTGATTTAGTGACGCACTCTCACTAGCATGAGCCATTCTAAGGCATACAATAAAACCAATGTTGATTTAGTGAAGCGCCCTCACTATCAGGAGCCATTCTAAGGCATTATACAATCAAACCAGTGTTGATTTAGTGAAGTCGCCTCACTAGCAGGGCTTGAAACATGGTGGAGATATAAATAATCTGGATTTAGGAAAGTGCCCTCTCTATCAGGAGCCATTCTAAGGCGCTGTACAATAAAACCACTGTGTTGATTTAGTGAACCGCCCTCACTAAAAGGAGAAATTTTAAGCCGCTGTACAATAAACCCACTGTGTTGATTTAGTGAAGTTCCCTCACTAACAGGAATCATTCTAAGGTGTTGTACAATAAAACCAGTGTTGATTTAGTGAAGTGCCCTCACTAGCAGGGCTTGAAACATGGTGGAGAGACCACTCTGTTGATTTAGTGAAGTGCCCTCACTAAAAGGAGACATTCTAAGGCACTGTACGATAACCCACTGTCTTGATTTAGTGAAGCGCCCTCCCTAACAGGAATCATTCTAAGGTGTTGTGCAATAAAACCAGTGTTGATTTACTGAAGCGCCCTCACTAGCAGGGCTTGAAACATGGTGGAGATATAAATAATCTGGATTTAGGAAAGTGCCCTCTCTATCAGGAACCATTCTAAGGCGCTGTACAATAAAAGCACTGTGTTGATTTAGTGAAGCTCCCTCACTAACAAGAATCATTCTAAGGTGTTGTACAATACAACCAGTGTTGATTTACTGAAGCGCCTTCACTAGCAGGCGCTGTACAATGGTACCACAGCATGTGTGTAGCCAGCAGAGCACATGCTGCTGGGAGATAAGAGCAGCTGTTATCAGATAAGACTTACTTTGGCGAGAATGTCATCTTCCTGCAAGCAGCGTGAAGGAACAAGAGAAGGGGGTGTTTAGGAGCTGCTCGGACAGCTGAGGGTGCCAGTTAGTGGAGGCTTATTTGAATGTCAGCTGCGAGCAGATCAAGAAAACATCTCCCTGGGCAGATGCTGACGACGATTTAGTAAATATGCTTAATTGATCAAATGTGCAATCTACCTGAACTGAAATATATATAATATATAGTTATACATATTGAATATACTTATATATATATTATATTTATACTTGTATATATATCACATATTTATATATACATAAATCGAAATATATATGTATACGAGTCTGACTCACGAAAATGGACCAATTGGTGGTTTTAATAACAAAATGCACAAAAGAGTGGGAATGCATCTCCAAAATACTCTGGATTAAAGTTTCCTCCACGGCAGAGGTTGTAAGGAACAATGCTGTGAAAACCATGGTTAAAAATATTTTAAAATGTTAAAAATAGGAAAGCTTATGTTGCCTAAAAAGAAAAAGTAAGCTAAAATTTTCAATTTGGTAATGTAGTGTTCTTAAGAAAAGGAGGTTGCATTTATGGAGATTTCCTTACAAAATCCTATGGACTGTACACATGGAGGGAAACCCGTAAAAACAAAAAGGGTTCATCAATGTATTTGTCTAAATGACCTATTTTCAAAGAGCGATTTTAGTCCATTTAACAGATGTCGGCGTCGCAATAGTTAAAATGTAGTGCATTTCTGTTTCATATTAAATTATCCTAGAAACAAATAGGGTTGTTGTATTTTCTCTACCTTTACATTCAGGATAAATTTAAGAACTTTCGAACACCTCTTTCAGTGCTAAACCTTAGGTATGACGTTTGACGCAGTCATCCAATGATCGATGCCTACATCTTTAACCCCATGCACTAATTGGCCTATTTTCGTGAGACTGACTCATATATACTTGATATATTTTGTATTTATACTTATATATCACATATATACTTGGATACACAACTATATAAATATATATGTACATAAATAGGTGTATAAATATGCTTGATATATAATGGCACACATTGCATATACAATTCATAATTCTCTTTGTTATCCTAATTGAAATAAAAAAGCAGGTAAGCCACATATTTCGTTATTAAAAAAAAAGACTATTTAATATAAAACAAAATAACCTAATTTTAGCGTTATTATTGTCAAACATGAGGAACATGCGGCCACATTCGTTGCACCAGAATCCATTTTACGGCAAGAATGTACTCGGTTTTATAAACGAGACAGACACACACACACAGACAAGGAGAGAGGCCGAGAGAGAGAGGCCGAGAGAGAGACAGAGAGGGCGAGAGAGACAGAGAGAGACAGACATACAGAGATAGAGATAGAGATAAAGAGAGGCAGAGAGAGACAGAGAGAAACCATATTTACTGCAATATGACTAATTCGGATATTGATCTAGTGATATGACACTACTGTTACCATATTGCTATGGAACTTTTGGGTTACAGAATTTCATTGTGTTACATGCTGCAAATTGTGTATTCAACAGTTATTGCATACCTTATTCTATATACCTTTTGTGTAAATAACCCTGAATTGAAAAATGGTTGGAAGACCACTGCTTCGGCACTGACAAAAGGCTTATTCAGCAGAATAAACATATTTACCAAAAAAAAGAAAAAGAACATGAAGAAAAATTGTCTAAAAATGATCAAACGGCAAAAGGGGAGAGAAAATTTAGAAATACACACACATATATATAGTTATAAATATATTTATATGTGTATATATGAATATATAAATATAAAACACATATGCATGCAATTCAGGTGTGAATACAGTAACATAAATGGATGTTCCAATAGATAACAACGACACTGATTGGTTAATAATGTCAAGTAGTACCTCTTTCATCATGGCTTGAGCTTGTGGGTTCTAGGCAAGGAGAGCAGTGGGGAACAAACGGTATATATAGATAGATATATATATATATATAGATATATATTAAATCATACGTTGTCGTACATCAACCATTTTAATACATAAAAAGTAGCCAAAATACATAAAAAGTATGCGTTTCGCACCTAAAAAAGACTCCCAATCCTTTCACAGTTGCACAGTCCGATGTGTTGTTATTTTAGGGTTTTTTCTAAACTTTTATAGTTTCTACCATATTTCTATTTAGATAAATATATTAGGTTGATTATCATAATTTACTTGGCTGTAGATCGAGGTAACTGTTATTTTAAAGGGTTAACTTTGGAGATATTTGAAGTGAACACATCCAAAATACATTCTGGAATAAGACGAAATGCTTGACATGACAGGATTCAACAGTGACAAGTTTGTTAAGTGTCCCCTTATACGCCGAAATAAATGCTTATTGTGTGCACCAGTCCCAGGATATGTAGGCTCAAATCTAGATGAATGTTTTGGTTCTGAAAATTCCATGCTTCCATGGACTGTGCAACATTAACTAGAATAAAATTCCATACATATATATATATATATATATATATATATATATATATATATATATATATATACATATATATATACATATATATATATATACATATATATATATATATATATATATATATATATATATATATATATATATGCTAAAACCGCATTGGCAACATTTCAGGTAAAATCATTAAATATGCTCTTTTTTTTGTATGAAATGATGTTATATATATATATATATGCCAATGCGGTTTTAGCAACAAGTGTCGCTTTTTTTCTTTTTAAAAAATCTATGCAGGGTCCGTACACATGTGAAGATATGCAATTCAAGCCTATTTCAAGGCTTTTCAAAGCTGTTTTTGATAGGAATTCAAGACTATTTTCATTGGGGTTCCAGGAAAAAACAAAAATGGCAAATGGCGATTCTGGACTAATTTAAATCAGTGGGTACAGTTTAATGGAATTTAAGGCTTTTCAAGACTAATTACCCAAAATAGGTTAAATTCAAGGCTTTTCAAAGCCTTAAAATGGGGCGAATGAAGTTCCAAGCCCCGTACGGACCCTGCTTACGGGTTATTCACAATTTTAAAAAACTGTTGCTATTTGGATGCTGAAAAGGAACAAGTTCAGTCGACTGGGAAAATCTTGTTATTTGACATTGCGATGTTTACTACATGCAGTTATTTCAGCGATGAGAAGCAATACATAAGATAAGTAACTATGACAAATATTGGTCTATACATGGCATACACTGTAGAAGACTCACACAAGCGCTATATTTAATTCAAAATTTCATTATTTGACAACAACAAAGATTAATGTGAAAAACAAAAATCCTGTTTCTTCAGAATAAACACAGCCAGGTAACCCAAAACAGCATCTCCCCCCTTGATATTTTAAAGCCATCAATTTCTTTCTTTGAAATAGAGTATTAAATAGGATTATGATAGGAGTATTAAATAGGATTAACCAATTAACTTTTCCTATCGTGGAAAACAGTGACAACAACATTTCTGTAATCTAATATGGCTGACGCCAGCCCTTGCTTCTAAATTCCAACCATAGGCTGTTAAGGGATAAGATGGCGCAAAGATGCACAACACTAACTTGGGACATTTCACATGGACTAATGTCTGCTGACTCTTAGTAGTCTTATGGCGACATTTAATGCATAGGTCGTGAGTAAGGAGCTATGGTGACTTAAGACGATTTGACTATGCTACAATTTGATTCAGAGACATCAGACCAGAAGAGGTCATGCCGCGTTAAATTGAGGTAATCAAGAATGGCTGCAATCTGTAAACCTGACTCCATAAGACAGCACCAGACCACAGTTGCCTTGAACCTCAGTTACAAAAACAACCAACGCAAGGCAGTTTACAACAAATAATATAATTCTCACAAGCCAAAAGGAAATATCAATGCTGAAAATTGCCACAGTGCCTTACATAGTGCTTTGCACAAGACGGCCATGTCATAAAGTGACGATAGGCAGAAGTCAGGACCACTTAGCACCCATCACAACTTGAAAAGTCTCTTGTGATGCCCAGCACTACATTCTGTGGGAACGCTGTAGGCGATCTGTTATGTTGGCGCATTTAGCCATGCCAGATGTAGCCATAGTTGCTGTCCGCAATGAACCAGACCGAAAGTTGTAAATTGTTGTTGGAGTTTTACATCCTGGCAACATCTAAGGTCATATCAGGACGAGTACCGACTTGTGACAGTGCACTCATGCAACATTATAGTGCTGCCATACTGGGAAATCATGCCACTGGCACTATGACCCAATATCCCACTCAGTCACATTATCCTGACACTGAGCTAACCAGTCCTTGCCATATCCTATTAATGCCGAGTGCCAGGCTAGGAAGCGACAAGTATCAGTTTGACTCGACCGGTGTGGCGTTTTCACTAACCTTATAAATTTAATATAATGTTTTTGGTAAAGATGTTTTCTATATGTGTACCAAGCGATTTGTTTCTAGGTGGTGTGGTTTTAGAGATATTTCACTTTTCCTGGATTTTCTGTATGAAGATTGCTCACCACCATTGACAATGCCTTGAGTTTGATGGTACGCGCATTGCAAAACATTAGTTTTATTCAAAATTAATAGAAATCAAGAACCCTAACTGTATAAATGTAATATAATTTTTTTGGTAAAGATGTTTTCTATATGTGTACCAAGCGATTTGTTAATAGGTGGTGTGGTTTTAGAGATATTTCACTTTTTCTGTATTTTCTGTATGAAAATTACTCACGACCATTGACAATGCCTTGAGTTTGAGTCTATGCGCACGGCTGAAAATGAAAGTGAGCTGAAAACGCCACACCGGAAACGGAACTCCCGATCTCCTGCACGTGAGCGTCGTGCTCTACTGATTCGACACCCGCGCCCGTCCGAATGTTCTAAATGTCAGCATACATAGGCATATGCCAGTTGTACGGAACTATTGCTTGAAAATTATTTCCACTTCATGTACAATAAAAGACAGCTCTGCTGGTTTTCTTTACTTGCTTAACTACAGATGGCGACACACTAACACCACAAAGAGGCTGGATGTGGAAATGAGTGTAGAGTCGTAACGACTGTATACGCATGCGCACCATCAGCCACGGGGCATGTGAACACTCAGCACGGTTTGCTATACACGGGTATGGGTCTGACAAAGCCATTCGCGGAGTTCTACTAGGATAGGCTTTTAGTTATACCAACAAAGATTTCAGAATAGATTTATTTTTGGTGTGTTTCGACAGAACAGTTGATAGGCCTTTAGAAGTTTAGTGGTTCGTTCGATTAATTAACACCTAGATATATTTATTTACAAAGGTGTCATATACATGTGGCTCACGAGTTAAATTGACCAAATTACCGACTAAGGTGGCCACCACGAGTTAACACAGCTGGCTGTCAGTTGTCAGTTGACAGATCAAAACGGCTGTCAATTAGTAACTGCCAGTTGACAGTCAGGTAACAGCTGCCAGTTAACAGCCTTCAATGAACAGTTATTAGTTAACAACTGTCAGTTGACAATAGGTTAAGAACTGCCAGGTAACAGCTGTCGGATATCAGCAATCAGTTAACAGTGTCCAATTACCAACTTCCAGTTAACAGCCTCCAATTAACACCCCCAATTAACAGCTGTCCATTAACATCTGCCAATTAACAGACCATAGTTAACAGTTGGTATATAACAAATGCTAAGTAACAGCTGCTAAGTAACATCTGCAAAGTGACAGCTGCTAACTAACAGCTCTTAGTTACCAGTCGCTAATTAACAGCTCTTAGTTACCAGCTGCTAATTAACAGCTCATAGTTAACATAACCAGTTAAAACTAACAACAGCTTCCAGCTACAATTGCTAATTACCAGCTCCTAATTAACATAACCAGTTAACACCTTCCAGTTACCATCTGCTATTTACCAGCGTCCTAGTTAACATAACCAGTCACCAGCTCCTAGTTAACAGACCCTAGTCGACATAACCAGCTAACACAGCTGGTTGACAGCAGCCCCTGCCCGCCCCACGTCCCGTTAATCCGGCTGGCCGTGTATTATTCAACAAGCAGATGAGGCGCATCAAGGTGCAGACAGCTAAACCTACAGTGCACACAACAACCAGACACACCACCCACAGGGCGGCCACTGTGACGTCACAGTTACACAGCAGGACCCGTCTTCAGCCAACAGCTCGCACCGAGCTGGTCCGCACCGAGCTGGTGTGCACCGAGCTCGTCCGCGCCGAGCTGGTCCGCACCGAGCTGGTGTCCTGTCATCGCGGACAGTCATGGCGAAACAAAGACAGTTTGCGCGTTGAAAAACTGGCCGCACATGGCGGGGGTTCGGCGATCACTGGGGTCGCTGAAGACAGGTACTGCTGTGCAACCACATTGTCATTCCCGACAGTACAAGACTTCAGGTAATACAACTAGCATACAAGAATACTGCTACTTGGGATCATTAACAGGCGTGTTTTCATAGGGCGCATTCAGTGAGGGGACCAACATCATTCTAGATTTGTTTCTCTTTTTGTTTAAAATTCCATTTTTCTGTATGAATACGCAAGCATAGATAAGACATGTATAAAATGCATTCTAACAGTCGTGGTGACAGGAGTGTATGCTGGGATTGGTGAGTAAGGGGTGGAGATGGGGGGTTGATCTAGAAGTGATAGGTTCCCAAGTGAATACTAGGTAGGCATACAAGGCAGTTCCCTGGCACTGTCAGTGCTAGGCGTGTCTAGAATGTGGAGCTGGCAGAGGAGGCAGATACCAAACTGCCACCTAGTGAATTCAATATACAACTATCAGAAACAAAAATCTGAATTAAAAGATATATATATATAAATTAAAAATGCATATAAAACGAATTCATGGCTTTAAATTATTATTTGTTCAACTATATATGTTTTGATTACTATTTTCTTTTATGTAGTAAATGTTTTATTCGTTGGAATGGTTCTTAGCAGAGGCGGGACCGGTCAGATCCTTGTTTTACGCGTGATGTAGGCGGGTCTATTGCAAGGCTGACATGAATGATTAAAGGGTCATGCAAAGTTTTCAACATTTTCAGGGGCATACAAAGCATGCGGTGGGTGGCGGTATTAGTTATGGGCGACTTTCATTATATAACATAAACGGTCGCCATGTTTTGTGATAAATGTACCACTTTGTGGGGGAGGGCGGGTCGGGCAAAGTGGCACACTCTTTTAGCTTTTTTAAAAGAAAATGTTGAAACTTTCGATGACCCCTAAGTAAGGCATCCATTAATGAGCTGAGACAGTGAGACATTTGGACCGGGACTCTAGCTGCTATGGTAACAAATCCACTATCATCAACTGACCAATAATCAGATTTAAAATCAATAGAAAAATATATTTTTAATACACTTAGCAAATACTTAAATAATTAAATTTATTAGTGCCAATTAATGCAGAGCAAAACAATAATAATACCAACAAAAAAAAAACAGGACCCATAATACACCCTGTGGAAGTTGCATATTACAACCACCAGATGGCAGCATTGTAACGCTCCCCTCTCGACCAGACACATTATATATGTATATGGAGTATGGACATGTACAATATTTATATATACAAATACAGATACAATGTATTAGTACAAAGGAACCACTGTACCCCATTCGTGAACTTGGCGAACTGCATCATGAAGAAAACACAAACAGCGATAGCAAAATGTTACTTCTGTTGTTGTTATTAATATTATTGCTTTTATTGTCATTATTGATTAATGAATAAGATAGCACTCCTTGGAACTGAAACTTACGTACTTGCGTCATTTAGTAATAGGAATAGCATTACATTGGAAGGTAAGTACCCTCTCACTCTCTCTATATACTATTTAATGTAGTATAGATACGGAAGATATACACCATCAGAGAAATATATCCAGTCTATATACATATATCGGTGTTTTGTTTTGTGTGTTTGTTGTTTTACATCCGAGCAACATCTAAGGTCATATCAGGATGGGTACCAACTTGTGATAGTGTGCATTCATGTGACTTTATAGTGCTGCCAGCGCCTGGCTAGGAAACGACAAATATCAATTTTTAAGTCATTGGTTTGACTCGACCAGGGTTTCACATATATATAAATAGCATATATATGCACACATAAGATAGAAAGAGTATATACGCTTACAACGTATTATGCGAGTATAAATACTTGGTAATATCTATATATATAGACAAGTGGAGGTGAAGGCGGAGGCAGCGATTCGCGCCTTCGCGCGGCCACCCCTCAAGCCGTATCACATTACTTGGTAGCAGTCGAGCAATTTTTCAGGTCGCTCGAGCGGTGCACGCAGAACAAAAACACAGTGAGTGATACAAAGACACAAACAATAGAATTGTGAGAAAATAGATCACACCAGGAATTGTACGAAATAATTTGAAAAGATTGCATCCTAAGTGATAAAGAGGAAAAACAAGACGGGCTGAGGGACAAATTGGTGAACCAGACAGGAAAGGAAAGCCCCAACTAGGTGACAGCTACGTCGCCACAATTAAATCGCTATAACATTAACAGACACAAGGGATTTCACCTTCTTACCGCCAAGGGCTACAACATCTCTAAACAAATAGGGCTTGTCGCAAATAACGTCACACACACACTGGCATGAATATTCAAACAGGCAGTCGGTCGGACAAACAGATTCAAAATCTATATTTAGCACTTTGGCATAATTGATACAAGCTTGTCACAAGTGATGTCACACGCTGTTATGAATAGTTACTCCCACAGTACTTTTACTGTGACAGAGCTGCTAGACAACCCGATACAAAAAGCGTTGGAAGGCTGGGATATGGATATAAGCCCACACATTTACAATCAGATATGTTAAATACATGGTTCCAAATGCTTTAAAAAAAAATACAACTCACTATTTTTGAGCGAAGAGTTTATGAAATCATTTAGATTAATACAGCTTAAAAGTCAAATTGAAAGCTTTCTGTGGTCGCCATCTTGTGCTGTTTGTGTTCTTGTTGTGTGTACTCTCTCAATTTCTTAACTTTAAGCCAATATATAGATATAAAATGTACATTAGAACCACCACCTCCACGATTAATTCCTGCTAAAATAATTTGTGCTCGGATTTATGCAGGATTGTCATTCAGGCTTACTCTGGACAGAGGCGAATCTTTTATCTAGAATAGTCATACCTACAATAGGTCGGACAAACAGACCCAACAGTCTATGTTTAACACTTTGGTGCAATTGCGACAAGCCTTATTCACCCAACTACCAAGGTAAAAACCAAAGCACTACTAGTACTAAGACAAAAATATCATTAAGGTGTTACTTTTCATTATCCAAATAAAAGACTTCGAAAAAAAGAGAATATGCCTCTTTTCGCATGCAACATTAGAGACAGAGAACCGCGCTGTACAAAGGCACACACGGGTTGTTTAACGGAAATCTGATAAGCACAAACGCCTAAGGGGCCATCCAAAAGGCTTAACATTTTCCCGGTGGTATGAGGGGGGTTGGGGGGGGGGCGAGGGTAGGTTAGTTATATCAAACTTGTATGGTTAAGTAAAATGTTGATAAACACAAATCACTGCCAGGTTTTGTAATAAAATATTGACGTACTAGTTTGTGGGGCAGGGTCAAGTCTGGCAAAGTAGTTGAAAACTTTGGATGACCCCTAAGATGACGCTTCTCCACTGAAAATTTCAATAAATGTTCTAGAAGTGATCCTCTCTACAGCAAATGCTCTACAGGGCTGACAACATGGAGACAACATTAAAAAATCCTTACATCAGCTGCATCCTTAAAGGCAGCCCCCATCTGTGGCAAGCAAAGGTCAAGGTCAAATGTTAATTGGGTGAAGGTTAAACGTTAATCAGGCGAGGGTTAAATGTTTATCGGATCAAGGTTAATTAATTGAAAATTAGTTCAAGTTTAAAGGTTCATCAGTTCAAGGTTAAAGCTAACATTCCATAAGCTAATTGTATATTAGTTAAAGGTTAAATATTCATCAGTTCAAGGTTAAAGCTAACATTCCATAGGCACAACAATACCTTCTGTACCTGACATATGTCTGTGATATGCGTTCCTATGCGTTCCTAACATCCACTTGGTACATTTTGTCTTTGTCCAGTTAATAACATCCATGGTGACCTAGTTTGTATGGTTAACTGCTACTGATATGAAATCGTATGCACACAAACACACCGCTGACTACATAGGGCAATCCAATTTTACATACATCGCATACAAACACAGACCTCTCGAAGGCTCCTCAGAAACCAACAGCCAGTCATACTTTTTACGCATGTCATACAGTGTACAAAATATGCCTATGGAATCTGAACTTAAAAGTTAATTGGGTCAAGGTGAAATGTTCACTGGTTGAAGGTTAAATGTACATCAAATCAAACTCCACCGGCAGCATGTTTATTCAATGTAGACATTAGTTCCACCCCCACCCCCAAAAATACAAGAATATATATGCAAATAGACAGGAATTTAAATGGGATTTCTTTTTCATAAGAAAGTAGGACATGTCAAGGTTTCGTTTTTCAAAACAAAACAGTTCTTAGAATATGAATAATTGTCGCATAAACCCTTGACATTTCTAAGAACCTTGAAACCCCTGAATAAGATTGGCAACCCTGTGAACAGGGTAGCTTATTTCTATAGGCATAGTGGGTCTTCCTATGAAAGATGAGGCGCATCAAGGTGCAGACAGCTAAACCTCCAGTGCCACACCACCCTGTAGTGGAAGCTCCTATAGTTCACACAAACCAGTGCCGGTTTATAGTGTTGCCCAAATAGGAGACTGGGCCATTTGCACCATTACCCGATATTCCGCTCAGTCACACTATTTTAATACTGACTTGATTATGCTGACCCTTGCCACGTCAGATGGACCAGTAGGTAGCAGCACTTTACCGGAGCAGTCCGGATGGTGGACGGTTCCACATCTTGCTGGCAACCATTCCCCAACAGAGGTCATTTGTTACGCGACTGTGCACTGGTAGGTACATTTCTATTCATAGAGCTAGGCAGATATAAACCGGAGAGCGAGCCCCGAAGACTGAAGTAACTATAGCATGTCGTTCCTCCTGACATACCCCCTAGGACATAGTAGGAGGACAGAAGCTGATCCAGGACACTACCGAATCCATAACGCTATTTGAAACTGCTGCTACCAGCATGGGTTCAGGCATTTCCCACCATATTTCAGTCTACGTAAGTCTCTTTTTCAGTTTCTTTGCCTGTATAAAGAAGATCCCACGACTGAGGAATGCCAAACTGCAGTAAATAGCAGGGATGGGAGTCGCCTCCAATAACAACAAAACGCGCCAATCTGACTTCCGGTAAATCTGACATGAGGGGAAAATACCCATATAATCAAGAAAAAAAAATCAGAACTCTGCCATGTTGTATACATGTCAGCTTTCCCCCCCTTTCCCCCCATACCCACTAACACTAGACCTCCTGCTCACCTTTATCTAACCCCGGGGCTAAGCTTTTGGACCTGCACTTACAGTTTCCAGGAAAGAAGTTCAAGAGGGAGAAATCCACATACTTTGACGACACCACCAGCCAGCAGGTTTTCATCATCATCATGCTGTCGGTCGCGATGCGACAAAGACTGCTTTCATTACTTGACTGCCGCTCTCCATTTAGCTCTCTGCTGTGAGAGTGATGTCCATGAGTCGGTCTTAATGTCTCTCAGCTTCAGTTACACTGCGTGTATATATAATTAGTGCAGTTCTACAACTTTACCTTATAAATCACAAAAACTGCACCAACATTGTTCAGCAATTGAAACAAAAATAGTCAATGTGACTTGATGCGTAATGTGCAGCATTACATTTGATTTGCGGAGGGAAGAACCGGAACTGCCACTTGCTGCTGCTACTTCTCTCTCCTCCCCCCCCCCCCCCCCCCCCCCCCCCCCCCCCGCCTCGAGACTCTCGCCTCGGGCCATCAACGTGACTTCCCCCGTTGCGCCACCTCTCGCCTCCCACCAGAACCCACCACCATGCTGCTGCTACTAACATCAGCACTCCTCATCCAGCAGCCGAGCCTACTCTTCCACCCGCCCCCCCCGACTTCTACTTGTCACCCTCAGTGCTTTCAAAAAGCTTAGAAACAGGAGTTGGAACTGTAAAAATAGAACTTGCATATGTGCCGCAGCACACGCAACACCAATCTATCGTGTGGAAAAAGTACAGGTCGCAGTAGACGATGCTGGTGGTGTGCATCCGCTCATTTTGAAAGAACTGAGACTATTTCGTAATGTTATTCTACTTTCTACCTCTGCTTTGTACCCGTTATACCTTTCTCCTCCCTGGGCAGGTACGCTGTCACTAACTAGGTGGCGGGAATGCACGACTGGCAGGTCTATGCGGACTGAGGATGAGCTAGCTCTTATCTGCTAGTAGGATTAGCAGCCCGGGGCTGTGGTGGAGCTGCCTAATGGAGACAATGGGGCCCCGCGCCTCCAAGTCTGGGTAACGGCTTTACCTGGGAGACGATGCCGCAGGTGCCAGCATGTCTGGATCACAGAAAACGGCTGCAGCATGGCCAGTCACAGATGGGACATATTACAAACCTTTTTTGCAGGGCATGCACAGTGAGATGCTGCCCACATAAGTTCATCCCACTGACGTCAGAGGGCGTGTTGATGGTGGAAATCGTCTACAAGACTTTCCCCACAGAGCATGTTGAACAGTCAGCTGCCACCTACGACATCAGTGCTTACCACTGCCATCAGAGGACGGGTTGATGGTGGAAATCAACTATATCACCATTTCCACAGAGTATCTTACAATATTAGTTGTCAATGTCATCAAAAGGCGGTTTGATGGTGGAAAGCATCTATAAAAAAAAAGAAGGAAATACACTTTCTCATTTACTGCTTTGACTGGAGTTTATTCGGTAAACTAGATTCTAGAATGAAATGTGCACAATAAGTGATATACGAGGCCATGAGTGTGTGGACGGCTGGATATGAAAGTTGCATAATTAATATATTAATATATTATATGACAAGGAGCCACATAGACAGGTAGTCATGGACAGGGTGATTGCATCACGGAGCCTAGATAGTGTGATGGTTAGCACGCTTGCCCCGGAATGGCAAGAGGTGTGTGGGTTCGAAATCTGTTCTAGGCTCAATATTTCCCATTTTCATCACCCTGGACACTTTTACCGGAGAATGCAGCTTTAAAATAATACCCTCGTCAAATACGTGCCCCCCCCCCCCATCCCCCAACCCCCCATGCACACACTGCCCTGCTGCTTTGTGAACACGAGTGACCGGCTGCTCGGAAGTGGCTCGAGTGGATTCAGCTGCCAGGCTGCGTATATATATCAAAGAAAGAAGAAAGAAAATACTGGAACTCAGCACTTTGAAAATTCTACGCGCCTGCCCATAATTCACAACGCGCAATGCTGAGTGTTATGTAGTGGTTTTTATTTGCAGCTTTCGTTAACACGTTCAGTTCTCGGCCCCCACCCAGGCCTTGGTTTAGCGGCCATCTTGTGTTTGTGTTCCATACGTCATTGACACCGCATCCCAACGTGAGGGTGGCATTGAGTTTGTACTGTTAGTTCAGCTGATTGTAGGGTGAGGGGCTGGTGTGAAAAGGCCCGACCAGATTCTATTCTGACCACGTGACATTGGGCCCGGTGTGGCGGTTTCAGCTCACTGTCAGTTTCAGCCGTGCGCATAGACTCAAACTCAAGGCATTGTCAATGGTCGTGAGTCACTAACCTTATAAATTTAATATAATGTTTTTGGTAAAGATGTTTTCTATATGTGTACCAAGCGATTTGTTAATAGGTGGTGTGGTTTTAGAGATATTTAATTTTTTCTGTATTTTCTGTATGAAGATTGCTCACGACCATTGACAATGCCTTGAGTTTGAGTCTATGCGCACGGCTGAAACTGGCGCACGGCTGAAATCGCCACACCGGATGGCAAGTGGAGCGAGCTGCTCAGTGCGTGGATGATCCGCTAGGTGGCGTGGCGGGTATCGGGTTCTTTCCCCGCGCCGTGAATTACCCAGGTTATAGGTAACACGGACAATGCGTCACACACTTAGGGCGTAATCGATTAATCGACTCTGGTCACCCGAGCCACTTTTTGGCGCATGTGCACATCCTGCAGACTCGGGTCGAATAATCGAATACGCTTCTCCATGCTCGGGGTGAAAAAAATGGTGGCCCTTTTTTTTGTTTTTTAATAGCCGATATAATTACAGCAAAATATGATTTAAATATTTTTAAGATGGTATAGTTTAGTGATATTTCCATTTCATTAATCTATGTTATTACCAAAAAAAATATGTATGACTGGTACCGGTGGCTGTTATCCTGCAGGACGGTACCAGCGCAAATGTGACGTCATCGCTCCTTGCAAACCACAGCCAAGAGGTGGGTTACTGGGGTCGGGTTGTTTTGCACACGGCACGTGTATTTGTCGACTCTACTCGCGGTGTTCGAATTGAAATTCTGACGACTCGGGTTACCCGAGTCACGTTAATCGATTACGGCCCTAAGTACACAGTGGGCGGGGCGGGGCGGGGTGAGTGGTTAGGATGAAGAGAAGGGGGGGGGGGGGTTGCTCCACGCCACATGTATACTCAGGTAGGAGCTTCCAGTACAGCATTTCTCTTTGATTGATTGATTGATTGAGGTTTAATAGCCTAGCAACATCTACTGTGATAAAACGTGATAATCTTCTTTTTTTTTTTGGTGATGGCTTATTTACCCTTATTATAAAAACCGGTTATAATTTTTTTAATCACGGACATCCGCAGAATCGTGCAGATCTTTCGTCCCTGATAGACCTGAGAATGCACTGCGCGTGTATACAACTGACCCAGATTCGGGACACTGAAATGTACCTGTTCTTGCGCTGCGGCTGTATATAGTTCAGCAGACTAACCTATCTCTCTTTTTAATGTTCTCTAAACTGGAAATAGAATACTTCAAGTGGCATATATATAACAGTGCACATTTTCCCCTACAAATATATAACAATTATGCAAAAATAAATCTAAAGTTTCAAATAATATTATTATGTCTCCTCCAATCAAGTTAGTCTATATTTACCCCCCTCCCTAATCTCCTCAGAGACCGGTGGCGCCCCCACTCGGCTCCTTTCCTCACTAATCTCCCCTGGCTGTCCGATTCAGTCTGCGACATATATTATATATCAGGGACTATTTTGTTCGGAATCGTGATACAAGCTATGTAGATCGCTAATCAATTTATATATACAAAAATCGCTCGATTTTCAAACAATCTGAAGGGGATGAGAAACTGATATAAAATTGTGCTAATCTGCCCCCTGTTTTGGAGAAACCTACCAACCCCTGCTGTACATGACAAGACGCACCTGTTCCTTTGATGACATGGACTTCGCACGTCGGAGCCTAGTTTTCGCTGCATCAAGATCCAGACGCTTGTTCTCCAGTACCTTCCGCTCTTTCTGAAAGGCGAAAAAAGAAGAAATTAATAACAGATTAAAAGAATTTAACATGTATACATGAAATAACATCAACATGGCAATAGTTTGCAGTGCCTTCTGTCAGTTCAATCGGTGTTCAGATGGATGTGTGAATGTGTAAGGTAGCAAATAAACTGTGAAACTACTTTAAATGTAGGCAATATACACGACCGCCGAGGAGAATTATAATAAGGTTAAATCAAATTTCGAATTACTATATGTAAACTAAAGGGGTTCATACACAACGGTCAACATTTTACTATTCGTACAGAGCACCAAGAGAGAGGAAAGTGAGGGGAGGGGAATGAGGGGAGCGAGGAGAGGGGGGATGGGGAGGGAGGGAGGGAGGGAGGGAGGGAGGGAGGGAGGGAGGGAGGGAGGGAGGGAGGGAGGGAGGGAGGGGGGGAGGGAGGGGGGAGGGAGGGAGGGAGGGAGGGGGGGGGAGGTGAGGGGAGGGAGCGGAGCGAGGGGATGTTGTTTGTTTGTTGTTTTACGTCCTAGCAACATCTAAGGTCATATCAGGACGGGAAGAAGGGATGGGAGGGGGAGGGGGGAGAGAGAGAAGGAGGCGGTAAGGAGAGCATACTTGTTTTCAACATTTTCACGGCCATACAAAAGTTCTACTTTTCCAAGCTCTCCACTCCCCCACATAAATAAACTTTCGTACATATCAACACAGTGGTTTATATTATATTAACATTTGATTAAACTCTAAAAGCTGTATATAACTAAAAGCAAACCTATCCCTCCCCGACCCCCATTGTATATTATGAAGGACCGTGACAATGCACAGTCGCAATTATCACAGCGCCTAAGTGGAAAGTATATGAGCCTGTCTCAAAAGGTGATAACTCTTTTTGTTTTGGTCCACATAACGATTGACACAAAATAGCACAGAGACGGTTACACTGAAAACACAAGGACATTTGCTTCAAATCAATATGTATTCTATTGGGATTATGAAATGCCATAAATCAGTTTATCCTGAGCAAATGCATATGCAGATAGTATGTTGATCGTTACAATGGACAAAGTTTTGTCCCAAATTACTTAGGACCTTTTGAGACAGCCTCAAATACATTTCACTGTCAGTCTTGGGGGAGGTGAAGGGAGGTGGGAGAAGCGGACTTGGACCACCACATCACAATATTTGCTGGCATCTAAAGGCTGTTGATTGTTTGTGAGGTAATCGACATCATAAAGTACTAATTGGGGAAGACGGGAGAGGGGCGGGACGGGGAGGCATGAGAGTTAGTACTCTTAGTACGAATATGAAAATGATGGCAAATGTGGCTGATCCCCTAAGTGTGTGTTCGTAACAGAATAAGTATGTACAAATACTACCGCACCAACAACACCGAGCAGAAAAGCGTCTATACAGCAGCAGAGTGTCCGACCACATCACACACATTACAAGAGAACCATACAATATAACCAGACCGGGCACATCTAAAAAATATACAACTCCACTGGTAATCTAGTGATAAAAGACAAAACATACAACTCATATTAATCATATTAATTCACAGAATCATAGAAAATATGAAAATAACCAAACTGTGACGCACAGACAATTAAATCACTTAATCATAATTATCGGGAAACACAAACCTACGACAGACTGAATTAGAAATGTTTATTACTTTATGAGACCAGTAGCTTTGTTAAGTCATCTGATGATCTCAGCAGGTGTGCATTATGACCTCGATGACAGTTGGTAGGTTAATACCTGCAATCACTACTACCCCCCCACCCCCACCCCCCTCCCTTTGTGAGTCATTGGTTGGTTGGTTGGTTAGTTGTTGTTGTTTTACATCCTATCAAGATCTAAGGTCATATCAGGATGGGTACCGACTTGTGACAGTGTGCACTCATAGTGACTTTATAGTGCTGCCCCACTGAGACTGAGAGACCCATCCGCCGGCACCATGACCTTATACCCTACACCATCACATTATCCTGACACGGTGCTAACCAGTCCTTGTCCTATCCTATTTATGCTCAGCGCCAGGCTAGGTAGCGACACATATCAATTTTATAAGTCATTGGTTTGACTCGGCTGTGATTCGAACTGCCGACCTTCCGCACGGGAACCCTGCGCTCTACTAATTCGGCCACCGTGTCCGGTTTGTGAGTCATAGATTTATAAAGCCACCCCATGATTCAGATCCGACACACCCGTATTTTGTGAGGTCATAGATGGGACGAGATCGACGGAATCACATCAAATGTGCAGCATGGGAGTAAGCAAAGCGTTCACATACACAATAACAGACAATGTCCACCACCAATTCGCCCTCTGGCGGCAATGGCAAGAACTAATGTGAATAGCGGCTCACTGCGTAGCAGAAAGGAAAAATAAGAAAACCCCATCGGATTAGCCGCTTCTTAAGTTTAAAGTAGCATAATACGATGGTTTTAAGTTTCTGCCATATTTGAAAAATAACTGTAGTGGGCTGATCACTATAAAGTATAATAGATTTTATTTCAGCTTAGCATAACTTTGATTATGAATGGCTAACTTTGGGGATTTTTGAAGAGAAAACATTCAAAGTAAATGCGGTCGGCACGTAGAAATGCCCAACACCATAAAGCTAAGATTCCTTATTCATGGTATGCGGCATGCGAATTCGAATGTGGTATATGCGGAATAGATATATGCCAACCCCAATAGCCGATGTTTACTTTTTGTGCTGGGATATGGTTAAACAAAAAAACACACCAAAAAAGTTACCCATGATATTTTTTGGGGGGTTTTCCTCCAAATTTGTGAAGGACGATCAAAGTTACTATTGTTTTCTATGCCAAACGCAGCAGTATTCGCATTCGCACCGATCGGTCCATGGGTCGATCCATTTGCCGCATTCGCATTCCCGTTCGTATTCGCATTCGGACGTATGGAAGCACCACTATTCATTTACATGCTTTTCGATTTTTTGCCACATTCGCATTCGCATGCCGCATACCGCATATATGGAATCTTAGCTTAAGCTTGTAGCAGTAACAGATTGAGTTAATATCCAGTCTAGGCAGTAGTCACTGTTTAATAAATGCACCTATCTAAGTTGAATATGTAGGAAGACCGGACGCAGTGGCCGAATTAGTAGAAGCACTGGCTTACCGCAAGGAACTTGCCGGGGTTCTAATCCAGGCCGAGTCAAACCAACGACTTATAAAAATATATACTTGTGCTTATATCGGGTCACGGTGCCATCAGCCTGGTCTCCCAGAGGGGCAGCACTATAAAGTCATCACGAGTGTGCACTGTCAAGTCGGTACCTATCCGGCTGATCTTAGATGTAAATCCACGACAAAACAAACAAACAAACAAACAAATCAATATGCAGGCTCAAATCTAGCTAAGCGCCTTGGTTTAGACAACGTCGTGCTTTCGTCTTATGCGACTTTGAACCCAGACAGGAGCCCGCTGAAGGATAATGTTGCAAACAGGAAAGTGGGTTGTTGGGAGCGTTACATCCTGGCAACATCTAAGGCCATATCAGGACGGGTACCGACTTGTGACAGTGCACATTCATGGCGACTTTATAGTGCTCCCCCACTGGGAAATCAGGCCACCAGCACCATGACTCGATATCCCACTCAGCCACATTATCCTGACACTGAACTAACCAGTCCTTGCCCTATCCTATTAATGCTGAGTGCCAAGCTAGGAAGCAACAAGAATCAATTTTGTACGTCATTGGTTTGACTGGACCGAGAATCGAACTCCGATCTCCCGCACAGGAAGCCTGCGCTCTACCGATTCGGCCGATTTGGAGAGAGGACAGAGATCTAGTTGTGAATGGGCGGTGGGGTCAGGAGTAAAAGTGGCTTCTGGCAAAAAACGCGGAATCTGTTAATAATTGAGCGCACTGAAAACTAAATGTTGCTCCAATACCCTTATCCTAGTAATTTTTATCTTACATCGCCCAATATCATAACATTTCCGTGAAAATGAAGATATTCTCCGACAGATTTCGCATTACAATTCCCAGAAGTCAGGTTTCACCCACTACTATCCTAGCACTATCCTTGCTCCATTCCATTGACCAGTCATTACAGACTATCCTTGGAGAGCGTTCCGCCATCCTTAGTCAACCCTGCTACCAATTCCTTTTTATTCTCTTGGCAATCACTCCTTGCTTTTCTTGTTTTTTGTGTGTTTTGTTTTGTCCTAGCAAAATCTAAGGTCATATAAGTACGGGATTCGGACTGACCAACTGCTGTCATATAATATACTTTTCAGTTTGTAAATCTTCTGGCAACATCTAATGTCATATTAGGACGGGTACTGACATGATTTGCGCATATGTGTGGATTCAACAGGTCTCGCTACAATACGCCCATGGAGTGAAATAAAATTAAGGCAATTGGGTGTATCGTCTAATCCTTTTGACATATATTCCGTCATCTTCAAAACTCTATGTACAGTAAAAGCCCAAAGACCCGATGTACGCTTGCATAAATAACTGCCCAAACAATGTGACGTTATCTAACACTAGATTTTGCAAAACAAAAACTGTACTTAACAACGATGCAGATACAAAGTACACCACGCAGATGGTAGACTGAACACGAAAACCAGGTCATATAGGTATGCTTTGACCCATATTTATTTGCATGTATTCATTGCGATATATGGTTTCAAGAAAATACCCCATTACAAAAAAGATTATGATACAAAAAGGATTTGCCATGAATTGAGTATTTTTGTTGTTAATAGTTTATATGATAGATCCCATGACAAACAATTTACAAAATACTAGTTATTTTTATAGTTCCCCTAACAAACAATATCTTATCACGGCCATACACAGATTTATTTATAAAATAAAAGTAACTTCTAATGACCAGACCATGCACAAGTTCTAAACGCAAACATGCCAAAATGGAGGTCCCTAAAAAAGACCCAACTGCGAGCGATCAGTACAGACATACACAGATTAACAAATCAAATCACGAAAGAAGTAATCATTCCAAGATCTAAATGACGCAATTTCATGAGAGTTGAGCATATAATTGCTATACCTTGGTTCTAACCACCAACCCACACTTCTACACTCAGTTCGAGACTCCTTATATAGGTTTGCTATAAGGATTTAAATAATACATACATATTTGTTATATAGCTTGGGTCCTTCGCTTAATACATACTTCACACATCTACAACAGGGAGAGAACGTAAACTGAGGGACGTACATGATGCCTCCTCTGTCGCAGGGAGAGCAGTGTGAAGTTGGTATAACAAAAAGTACAGCAGAAACTACTTAGGCTCAGGAAACAAGTTCGTAACTTAGGCTGCAACTACAGTGAGTGTATGTGTGTGTGTATGTATGTATTTATTTATTATGTAACTATGTCTGTATGTGTGAATGCATATATATATAAACTTACCGCAGTCACACTAGGCTTGCGACCACTTTGCAAAAGAAGCGAGGGGAAGAAGACTGGTTAGCGATCAGTTGGCGTGAGGTCTGGGACTGATTTGCGACCGATCGGTGATCGGTCGCCGACCAGTCACACTACCGATCACCAACTTCTCTAATATCAGGGAAGACTGGTCTTCAATCAGTTGCCAACCAGTCGTCAATCAATCGGCAATGGTCACCGACTGATCGCAGACAAGTTGGCGATCAAAATGCCTCCCCACTCACTTTGAATCAGTTTGGGACTGATGGCCAATTGACTACCGATTGGTCGCTGACTGATCGCAAACCTATGAACATTTTGGTCACAAGGAGGCTTTTTGGTGCAACACCTCTAACCTCCTTGCGACCAAAATGTTTGCGAGGAGGTTGGCGACCAGTGAGGACCAAATAGAGACCTTTTTGCAACCACTTTCGACCACATTGCGTCCTCCAGTTTTTATTGGTTGCAAGAGGTCGCAAAGTGGTCACAAGCCAAATGTGACTGGGGTATTGCACTTCTCGAATAATATAGAGTAGCAGATGGCACACATATTTACAGCAGAAACCACTTAAGCTGCGAACACACTGGACGCGTATCTCGCGCGTGCGTCAAGCGTCGCGCGTGCGTAAAAAATCAAAACGTATGTAATAAAGAGAACCCGAACACACTGGCGCGTGCGTTTGTCACGCGTGCGTCAGGCGTGCGTCACGGATCGCTTTTGGAGCGATTATTTACGCTTGACGCGTGGTGACGCGTGGCTTTTGACCGAATTTGCCCGACTTTGCCTGACTTTGCCTGACTTTGCCTGACTTTGCCTGACTTTGCCCGACTTTGCCCAACTTTGCCTGACTTTGCCCGACTTTGCCCTCTTTCATTCCCTCCTCTTCCATTCCCTCCCCTTCCATTCCCTCCTCTTCCATTCCCCCTCTTCCAATCTCCTCTCTTTCATTCCCCCTCTTTCATTCCCCCTCTTTCATTCCCCCTCTTTCATTCCCCCTCTTTCATTCCCCCTCTTTCATTCCCCCTCTTTCATTCCCCCTCTTTCATTCCCCCTCTTTCATTCCCCCTCTTTCATTCCCCCTCTTTCATTCCCCCTCTTTCATTCCCTCCTCTTTCATTCCCTCCTCTTCCATTCCCCCTCTTCCATTCCCCCTCTTTCATTCCCCCTCTTCCATTCCCCCTCTTCGTTCCCCCTCTTCCGTTCCCCCTCTTTCGTTCCCCCTCTTCCGTTCCCCCTCTTTCGTTCCCCCTCTTCCGTTCCCCCTCTTCCGTTCCCCCTCTTCCGTTCCCCCTCTTTCGTTCCCCCTCTTCCGTTCCCCCTCTTTCGTTCCCCCTCTTCCGTTCCCCCTCTTTTGTTCCCCCTCTTTCGTTCCCCCTCTTTCATTCCCCCTCTTTCGTTCCCCCTCTTTCGTTCCCCCTCTTTCGTTCCCCCCTCTTTCGTTCCCCCTCTTTCGTTCCCCCTCTTTCGTTCCCCCTCTTTCGTTCCCCCTCTTTCGTTCCCCCTCTTTCGTTCCCCCTCTTTCGTTCCCCCTCTTTCGTTCCCCCTCTTTCGTTCCCCCTCTTTCGTTCCCCCTCTTTCGTTCCCCCTCTTTCGTTCCCCCTCTTTCGTTCCCCCTCTTGTTCCCCTGTTTCCCCCCTCTTGCGTTCCCCTCTTGCATTCCCCCTGTTGTGTTCCTCCCTGTTGCTTTCCCCCCTCTTGCGTTCCCCCCTCTTGTGTTCCCCCATCTTCCTTTCCCCCTCTTCCATTCCCCCTCTTCCATTCCCCCCTCTCCCATTCCCCCTCTTCCATTCGCCTCTCTTCCATTCTCCCTCTTCCATTCTCCATCTTTCATTCTCCCTCTTCCATTCCCCTCTTCCATCCCCTCTTCCGTTCCTCCTCTTCCGTCCCCCTCTTCTGTCCCTCCTCTTCCATTCCCATTCTCCATCTTCCGTTCCCCTCTTCCATTCCCCTTCTTCCATTCCTCCTCTTCCATTCCCCCCTCTCCCATTCCCCCTCTTCCATTTGCCTCTCTTCCATTCTCCCTCTTCCATTCTCCCTCTTCCATTCTCCCTCTTCCATTCCCCCCTCTTCCATTCCCCTCTTCCGATCCCCGTCTTCCGTCCCTCCTCTTCTGTCCCTCCTCTTGCGTTCCCCCTCTTCCATCCCTCTTGCATTCCCCCCTCTCGCATTCCCCCTCTTCCATTCGCCTCTCTTCCATTCTTCCTCTTACATTCTCCCTCTTCCAATCCCCGTCTTCCGTCCCTCCTCTTTTGTCCCTCCTCTTCCATTCCCCATTCTCCATCGTCCGTTCCCCGTCTTGCATTCCCCATCTTGCATTCCCCATCTTCCATTCCCCCATCTTCTGTTCCCCCCTCTTGCTTTCCCCCTCTTTCATTCTCCCTTCTTGCATTCCCTTCCTCTTGCATTCCGCCTCTTTCATTCCCCAAGAGGGGGAACGAAAGAGGGGGAACGAAAGAGGGGGAACGAAAGAGAGGGAACGGAAGAGAGGGAACGGAAGAGAGGGGAATGGGAGAGGGGGAATGGAAGAGGGGGAATGGAAGAGGGGGAACGAAAGATGGAGAATGGGGAATGGAAGAGGAGGGACAGAAAAGGAGGGACGGAAGAGGGGAACGAAAGAGGGGGAACGAAAGCGGGGGAACGAAAGAGGGGGAACGAAAGAGGGGGAACGAAAGAGGGGGAACGAAAGAGGGGAACGAAAGAGGGGGAACGAAAGAGGGGGAACGAAAGAGGGGGAACGAAAGAGGGGGAACGAAAGAGGGGGAACGAAAGAGGGGAACGAAAGAGGGGAACGAAAGAGGGAGAACGAAAGAGGGGGAACGAAAGAGAGGGAACGGAAGAGAGGGAACGGAAGAGAGGGGAATGGGAGAGGGGGAATGGAAGAGGGGGAATGGAAGAGGGGGAACGAAAGATAGAGAATGGGGAATGGAAGAGGAGGGACAGAAAAGGAGGGACGGAAGAGGGGGAACGAAAGAGGGGGAACGAAAGAGGGGGAACGAAAGAGGGGGAACGAAAGAGGGGGAACGAAAGAGGAGGGAATGGAAAGGGAGGGAATGGAAGAGAGGGAATGGAAGAGAGGGGAATGGAAGAGGGGGAATGGGAGAGGGTGGAATGGAAGAGGAGGAATGGAAGAAGGGGAATTGAAGAGGGGGAATGGGGGAATGGAAGAGGGAGGAATGGGGGGGGAATGGAAGAGGGGGGAATGGGGGGAATGGAAGAGGGGGGAATGGTTTTTTTTTATGGGAGGTGTGTTCCGGACTTTAGACGCGTGGCAGACGCGTCCAGTGTGTTCGCTATTTACGCGTGAGAACCGCATGACGCACGCTTGTACTTGACGCACGCGCGACGCACGCGTCCAGTGTGTTCGCAGCTTTAGGCAAAGGAAATAGTTACCATCGGCATCCGATTATACATATATTGCTTACTCTTCTCACTACTTAGCCCAAGGAAATCATTTTAAACGGCTTCTGACTTGACTGACCGACCTTTCGTAACTTACGCTGCTGTTCCTATATATTTTTGCAACATATGGCCTATGCTGCCGACACGGCGTAAAGCAACCACCAATCAATCAATCAATATATTTTTGCTAAACATTTCTTGATTAAGAAAGCTATGTTCCGTAACATAATTTCAATTTTTGAGAGTAGAGAAATAAAAGAAGAAAGGCACAGCGTTTAGCACTGAGTTGCTCTTTTTGTCTTAGCGAAAAACCCTCAATTTTGGTTCCGATGGAGACTTCCTAAAAATATAATTAAAAATAACAAAAAGCGTTAGGAATAGAAATAATTGGCGTCCAGAGTACAAAGAATACTGGAGCCCTGTCCAAGAGGTTCACATCAGGGGTACCACCGACACAAATGTAACTAGGGCTGTTAACAGGGCAG
Organism: Branchipolynoe longqiensis; assembly: GCA_030323885.1. Lineage (NCBI taxonomy): Eukaryota > Metazoa > Annelida > Polychaeta > Phyllodocida > Polynoidae > Branchipolynoe > Branchipolynoe longqiensis. The sequence continues at coordinate 21,918,731 of CM059201.1, read as the reverse complement.
GAGGTTAACTGCTCAGTACAACTGTTTAAAGCTGACCACAGCAGACACACCACCTTATATCATATTACAATAGTGGTTAAACTGTTATTGCAATATGTGATAAACACGCTGGGTACCTGCTTAAAGATTTCTGAATAACATCTAGGTCCTATGCGGAACGGGACCAACTTGTGACAGTGCAGAATCATTGCCGCTTTATAGTGTTGCCCCACTCGGATACCCTACTGCCACAATAAACATAGACAACTAGTTCGTGCCCTATCCTAGTAATGTTGAGCACCAGGCTAGGTCGTGACTGGTATCAATTTTGTAAGTATTTCGTTTGACTCAGCCAGGGTTCCATCCCACAACCATAAACAGATCTACCCATTCGCCCATCCCATATGGTAAGGATTCAACACTTCACTAGCATTATTAGTTAGTTGCTATCTACTAGTACTAGGAATTGGTTTGACGCGAAAGGGGTTTGAAAGCAGTTTGAATCCCACCAGCTGCCATTCCCTATACTACTGACTTGGTAGGCTATACATATACGTTGGTAGTTTTTAATTTGTAATTAATTATTATTATTACATTTGGTGATTAATCAGGGAAGATTTCAATCATGGGTAATTTAGTTTCCCCTATTCTACTGCTCTTCACCCTATCCTAGTAGTGCCTCCTAGTAGTGCCCAGTACCGAGCTGGGTTGCGACAAATATACATTTTTAAGTCATTGGTTTGACGTGGCCAGGGTTAGAATCTGGGGCTAGAATCCCCCCGACCTGTCACATTTTTAAAGTCCGCTCAACTCATTCCACCATCCTGTCTGGTTGCGAAAGGATAAATTAGTCTAATTAGCAGTAACTATACCAACATCGTGTCAACTGGACATTCCATTCAGAGCATTTTTGTCTAATTTCTAGCCTATTAATCTATTTAAACACAAGCAGAACGAAATAAACAACTAAAGAACACGGGAAAATGAAGGGTGAGGGAACTGCTAAAAAGGGAATTTAAAAAGATAAATATATAGCGGTTTGGAGCAACTGTGAACTTTGAACTTTGGTTCACCATAGACTGCTGCTATCTACTGCGGCTTTTATTGGGGGAGTATTTAAGCATGTACTCATTCATGGTTCCATCTGATTTATTTAGATTAGATTCAACAGATTAGTAAAGACCCAGATTCAATCACTCGAGGGGAAGGCCAGCACCTCGAAACCGAATAAACAAACTTTACTTGAAACCCCCCCCCCCTAAAAAAAAACGGTCAGGAGGAAGGAAGTGGGAGGAAGGGAGGGGGCAGAAGAGGGAGGGGGGAGGGACTGAAGTATTATGAGGGAGGGGGAAGGAAAGGGGAAAGAAGAAGGGGGAAGGAGGGTGAATGAAAAATGGCAGAAATATGGGTTCCAACCCCCCCCCCCCCCCTCCCCACTATGCATGGTGATCACTTAGGCTGCTCCGCGACCCGCCCTGGCGACACCAGTAAAATACAAGGGGTTGGGTGGCTTGTCGACACCGGAAGTGGCCTGCCACACCGGGAGCAGCATCAGCACCTGTCTGACAAGATGCCTTACTCACCTCTACCCAGGGTGGATTACTCACCTACACACAGTGGGTGGTATCCAACTGTCGGTAGGGTGTTACTCACTTGTTGACAAGGTGTATAACTCACCTGCACACAGTGTGGTGTCCACCTGTACACAAGGCTTTACTCACGTCTATACACAGCAATTACTCACATGAGGACAAGGTGCGCTACTCACCTTTGACAAGGTGCATTACTCACCTGTACACAAGGTGTCACTCACCTGTACACAAGGTGTCACTCACCTGTACACAATGTGTCACTCACCTGTACACAAGGTGCCACTCACCTGTACACAATGTGTCACTCACCTGTACACAAGGTGCCACTCACCTTTACACAAGGTGTCACTCACCTGTACACAAGGTGTCACTCACCTGTACACAAGGTGTCACTCACCTGTACACAAGGTGTCACTCACCTGTACACAATGTGTCACTCACCTGTACACAATGTGTCACTCACCTGTACACAAGTTGCCACTCACCTGTACACAATGTGTCACTCACCTGTACACAAGGTGCCACTCACCTTTACACAAGGTGTCACTCACCTGTACACAAGGTGTCACTCACCTGTACACAATGTGTCACTCACCTGTACACAAGGTGCGCTACTCACCTTTACACAAAGTGTCACTCACTTGTACACAAGGTGTCACTCACATGTACACAAGGTGCCACTCACCTGTACACAAGGTGCCACTCACCTGTACACAAGGTGTCACTCACATGTACACAAGGTGTCACTCACGTGTACACAAGGTGTTACCTGTACACAATACTTTACTCACGTCTATGCACAGCACATTACTCACCTGTACAAAAGGTGTTACTTAACTGTCGACAAGGCACATTAGTCACCTGCCGACAAGGTGCGTCACTCACCTGTACAGTCTTCATGTCACCATCCAGGAAGGCCTTGAGAGGCTGGATGAACGTGTTTTGCGCTGAGCTGTTGAACTCTCTCTCCGCCTGGCCAAGCTTCTGTTCTGCCGCACCGACCTTCAGCAGCGCAGCACCTACAAACAAAAGGGTAAAGGTCAACGTCAAGGGAGCACGCACAACAAAATGCATGACGCATATTTAAATTGCAGGTTGACGACATCATCTAAATGCACACTAGAGCTAGATTTAATTGGAATTCGTGAGACTTGATTCAGTCGTGTGCCGACAGTCTGGCCTGATTCAGTTGTGTGGTGAGAGTCTGGCCTGATTCAGTTGTGTGGTGAGAGTCTGGCCTGATTCAGTTGTGCGGTAAGAGTCTGGCCTGATTCAGTTGTGCGGTGACAGCCTGGCCTGATTCAGCTGTGCAGTGACAGCCTGGCTTGATTCAGTTGTGCAGTGACAGTCTGGCCTGATTCAGTTGTGTGCGGACAGTCTGGCCTGATTCAGTTGGGTGGTGACAGTCTGGCCTGATTCAGTTGTGCAGTGACAGCCTGGCCTGATTCAGTTGTGCAGTGACAGTATGGCCTGATTCAGTTGTGCAGTGACAGTCTGGCCTGATTCAGTTGTGCAGTGACAGCCTGGTCTGATTTAGTTGTGCAGTGACAGCCTGGCCTGATTCAGTTGTGCAGTGACAGCCTGGTCTGATTCAGTTGTGCAGTGACAGTATGGCCTGATTCAGTTGTGCAGTGACAGACTGGCCTGATTCAGTTGTGCAGTGACAGCCTGGTCTGATTTAGTTGTGCAGTGACAGTATGGCCTGATTCAGTTGTGCAGTGACAGCCTGGCCTGATTCAGTTGTGCAGTGACAGCCTGGTCTGATTTAGTTGTGCAGTGACAGCCTGGCCTGATTCAGTTGAGCAGTGACAGCCTGGTCTGATTCAGTTGTGCAGTGACAGCCTGGCCTGATTCAGTTGTGCAGTGACAGCCTGGCCTGATTCAGTTGTGCAGTGACAGCCTGGTCTGATTCAGTTGTGCAGTGACAGCCTGGCCTGATTCAGTTGTGCAGTGACAGCCTGGCCTGATTCAGTTGTGCAGTGACAGCCTGGTCTGATTCAGTTGTGCAGTGACAGCCTGGCCTGATTCAGTTGTGCAGTGACAGCCTGGCCTGATTCAGTTGTGCAGTGACAGCCTGGCCTGATTCAGTTGTGCAGTGACAGCCTGGCCTGATTCAGTTGAGCAGTGACAGCCTGGTCTGATTCAGTTGTGCAGTGACAGCCTGGCCTGATTCAGTTGTGCAGTGACAGCCTGGCCTGATTCAGTTGTGCAGTGACAGCCTGGTCTGATTCAGTTGTGCAGTGACAGCCTGGCCTGATTCAGTTGTGCAGTGACAGCCTGGTCTGATTCAGTTGTGCAGTGACAGCCTGGCCTGATTCAGTTGTGCAGTGACAGCCTGGCCTGATTCAGTTGTGCAGTGACAGCCTGGTCTGATTCAGTTGTGCAGTGACAGCCTGGCCTGATTCAGTTGTGCAGTGACAGCCTGGCCTGATTCAGTTGTGCAGTGACAGCCTGGCCTGATTCAGTTGTGCAGTGACAGCCTGGCCTGATTCAGTTGTGCAGTGACAGTCTGGCCTGATTCAGTTGTGCAGTGACAGCCTGGTCTGATTCAGTTGTGCAGTGACAGTCTGGCCTGATTCAGTTGTGCAGTGACAGCCTGGTCTGATTCAGTTGTGCAGTGACAGTCTGGCCTGATTCAGTTGTGCAGTGACAGTCTGGCCTGATTCAGTTGTGCAGTGACAGCCTGGTCTGATTCAGTTGTGCAGTGACAGCCTGGCCTGATTCAGTTGAGCAGTGACAGCCTGGTCTGATTCAGTTGTGCAGTGACAGCCTGGCCTGATTCAGTTGTGCAGTGACAGCCTGGCCTGATTCAGTTGTGCAGTGACAGCCTGGTCTGATTCAGTTGTGCAGTGACAGTCTGGCCTGATTCAGTTGTGCAGTGACAGCCTGGCCTGATTCAGTTGTGCAGTGACAGCCTGGTCTGATTCAGTTGTGCAGTGACAGCCTGGCCTGATTCAGTTGTGCAGTGACAGCCTGGCCTGATTCAGTTGTGCAGTGACAGCCTGGCCTGATTCAGTTGTGCAGTGACAGCCTGGCCTGATTCAGTTGTGCAGTGACAGCCTGGTCTGATTCAGTTGTGCAGTGACAGCCTGGCCTGATTCAGTTGTGCAGTGACAGCCTGGCCTGATTCAGTTGTGCAGTGACAGCCTGGCTGATTCAGTTGTGCAGTGACAGCCTGGCCTGATTCAGTTGTGCATGACAGCCTGGCTGATTCAGTTGTGCATGACAGTTGGCTGATTCAGTTGGCAGTGACAGTCTGGCGATTCAGTGTGCATGCAGTGGTCGATTTCGTATCAGTGCACTGGCTGATCGTGTGCATGTGACATTGACTGATTCATTCTGCATGCCGTCTCTCTGCATTTCATGAAAGCTGCCTGCAAAAGTGTTGAAGTGCTGCTGGCTATTTGCAAGTCACCAGCGGCACTCTCTCGGTGAGTCAAATAGAGGATTCACACGGCAAGAGACATTGTCCAGACAGGGCGTAAGAACTATTTGTCCCTGCAGTGGCTGGTCGGGAGATGTTGGGAGTTCCATACATCAACCGCCCTTGATGCCTCCATAGTGGCATGGTTTCTGTTCAGGGTGTTGCTCCCTTAGCCTTCGGTTCTGTCAAGAACCTGTACCACAAGGCAGTGGTTTACAACTCTGCAGGGCAGGGGCGTCAAACTCCCTGAGGTAGGTATTGCAATACCTGCATACCACAGAACACTTAACAACTATGTATACATGTTTCAGTTAGGCGCTGACAATCTGGCCTGATTCAGTTGGATCCTGACAATCTGGCCTGATTCAGTTGGGCGCTGACAGACTGGCCTGATTCAGTTGGGTGCTGACAGTGTGCTCATGCGCACACACCGGCCCGATGGCTGGCCGTGAGGTGGGAGCCCGCCGCGTTAGTGCCGGCTGGCACTGCCACTGTCAGATGCACAAATCAGGCAGGCAGGCATCAATCAATCAAGTATCAATGACACCGGTCGATACATCTAACACCGCGTGGATCGATTCATGAGTAAATCAACCCCGCAACGAGGTGAGCAGGGTAGGAGGTGTGTATGTGTGTGTGTGTGTGTGTGTGTGTGTGTGTGTGTGTGTGTGGAGGGGGCACAGGGGGCGTTCTATACAGTCCCCCACCCCATGAGCGTTGGAACAGATCAAAGACTGCCACATCAGCAGATCCTAGGTACAATCAGACGAGATGCTCATGTGCATTGGTTCACCATAAAGATTTCCCAATAGACACATCCATGGATCAGCTGCCTCCTCCTTCCATGAGAACCGCAAAAATTAAAATAATTATTAAAGCTGCATAATCCGATGAAAGCATCACTTTTCTTTTTTAATCTAAGCATTTTATCTCGATCCCATCCCACCTATCCAACTTAAATATTGGTGCACATATTAAACATTTATAGCAGGTTGCTGTATTGCTATTCCTGAAATTGGTTAACGAAGCCTCTGACCGACATTTTGGTGTGTACACCGAAATTATTTTGGCATGTCTTCAGGTTCTAATATCTGCAAGGCTAATCCGTTATAAAACAAATTACATCAAAATGAAGTAAAGTAGATTACAAGGTCAAACCCAATAGATATATCTAAAACAAATAGTAGAAATTCAAAACCACCAGATTATGCAACTTAAGAAAACAACATGACGATGTTAGCTTTTAATCTTTATAGTATTTTTCATTTCATATATCACCTGCGACACACCGATGTTACAATCAGCTATAATCATCTTTGTGCCTGGGGAATGAAGAGGTAACTCAACAGTTGCTTCAAACTTGGGGGTTCTCCCTCACTTTATTCAGCCAAGGTCAGAAAAAAGGTGACCCATCGCTGCCCAGCTATGCAGCGGGTAACCTCCCATAGCGGTTAGCAGCTAGCCATGGATGGAATGGTCACCTGCCGATAGTTCTTACCGGTAAGGGTCAAACTGCCACCATGTGGTAATGGGGCTCATTACGGCCTTCTCCGAGGATATTGCTCCACGTTGGCCTTATTGTTCAACCGACCAAAAATGAATTATAAAAGGTCGGACGGTAACATTTTTTATTAGGGTCATTAAATCTAGAGCGAAATGACAGTATAGAACTATGGCACTAGTGCCATTCGATGGAGCAGGCGCTACCTCAGTATCCAAGCAACGTGCATGCGATAACATCCGGTATAACATGCTAGCCTCGTTCTGGAGACAAAGTGGCTGGGTTCACAGCGATGGTGGCTGTATGTGTTCCGTAGATTGGTTTTCTTCATTGGGTGGCCAAGCTGCAGCGGTGAGGGGGAAGAAGGGGAGGGTGATTGGGTACATGCACCATTAGATGTGTTCACCACTACAGACGCACCGCTCACAAATAGTGAACCCAGTACTCCCGTCCAAACTTACTAAACAGTTTTCTTGCAAAATATACAAAGAAAAGGGTTTGCTTGATAGCAGATTTACACCCTAGAACTATCGGAGTTTGTATGAGTTGCACACCCACTTCCCACACTGTGGCAGGCTGTGGGAATCAAGTCATGCGTAGGTTCAAACCTTTGCCAAGTCAAATTAATTATGTAAATATTTATACTTACAGCTACCTAAAGTGACACTCTGCATTACTAGGACAAGCCAAGGAGCAGTGGAATGATGAAAGACCAACAGTCCACGATTGAAATTTACCGAGTATAGTCAACAAATGTAACCAAATATCAGGTATCGACGTTGGCAGGTTTACATCACTGCCCCTCCCCATTGGGAGACCACTCCATCGGCACCGAGAATCGATACCAGACTCAGTAATGCTATCCTGAAACTGAGCCAACCATCTTTCTAATAATTACCATTCACCAGATAAAGTAGCGATTCGGTCGTGGATTGCTCTCAAGACCTGTTGCACGGAGAGCAAACACTCAAACTACTCGTGTACCTTAATGATTACTATTCAAACAGTGTTTAAAGTCCACGGCTGGAATCTGTGGTTGTGTAGGCAGGCTATAATGAAATCAATACAGGCAAAAAGAGAAAGGAAGAGTATAAAGAATGAAACTGGAGCGAGAGACAATGCCCTCAGGTTTATTATTTATAGTGGTACATGGATCTGGTATGGCATACCACCTGACCGTGTTCTCCAATGAGAATCAAGCATTTACATTTCCACCAATGAACATCAAGCATTCCTGTGTCCCCATGGCTACAGTGATCTGCCCACCACCACCTATCGGTGTGACTCTCCTGGCCACCACCTGCCTGAGCTGAGTGTGTGGTGATCCGTGACTAACAGAGGGGGGAGGGGGTATTGAGTAGAACTCTAAGTGCCCCTTACACACTATCTCCTAGTGCCTCTTTCACACTATCTAACACACAATGACTATTGGCCATGAGTAAAGTATCACCAGCAACTACATAAATACATTCATGCACCTGGCACTATATACCTTTTACCATAATAGACCATTTGCATTCCCCCACCAATGCATTTGATCAGAATATTTTACAAGTGTTTACAATAACGTTTTTACATTAAACGAAATATTGCAAAATGACACAGATGTACTTTATATGATTACTATTTAACAAAGTGTTTTTCAATAACATTTCTGCAAAACCAATATCAGCACCTAACCATTAAAATATATAAATATATGAAATATGCGTGGATGGATTGTTGGTAATGTTGCCCCATCTCATCAGAGAAGGTTGTCCTACTTGACCATTGAGTTCACCTCCACCCCTCACGTCACCCCCCCCCCCCCCGCCACCCCACACCGCCCGGACGAGGCATTGATTGCCTCTGATCAATAGTCAATAGTAGATGTGGGGCATACTGATATTGGGTGCGCGTGCTCAGGGTATGCTTCATTGAGTGTGCACGCAGGGGTCATGTATTGGTTGTGCATGTGCAGGTCATGTATTGGGTGTGCACACACAGGTCATGTATTGGTTGCATATGCGAAGGTGCTGATTGGGTGCACACATGAAGGTCATGTATTGGGTCCACACATGAAGGTTATGTATTGGGTCCACACATGAAGGTGATGTATTGGGTCCACACACAGGTCATGTATTACTATTAGGTGCATATTCACATGTCATGTAACAGGTGCACATGCACAGGTCATGTATTAGGTACAGATGCGAAGGTCATGTATTGGGTCCAAATACGAAGGTCATCTATTGGGCATACATGTGCATATCATGTATTGGACGCACATGCGCAGGTTATTTGTTGGAGTTCCTGTTACATTGAGGTGCACATGCGCAGAACATTGTGTATTGGGTGCGCATATGCTTCTAGTTCTATGCTGGAATCTCATTAAAACTGATGATAAAGATGGATACCAACCAGGCCTTTAAACAAACTATGATCATTTAGGGACGGTCCATGAATGTCGATGGTATTCACCATCCTAGTAACAATGCTGCAAGTAGACCCACACGACCGATCCCCTTTGCTAATCCTAACATAAATACATGAATAAAATTTCCCCCAACATACCGATGCTATAGCCTGAAAAACAATCCAAAGATGATTGGTTTTTACCCCCTGCAACCCTTCTGAACATTGTTCGGATCGCAAAGAACACCACTATTTATTGACCATCCGTTAACGCTAAAACATTTATGTCCGACAATCTCACAAGATATCGGCTAAGGTTATTTGGTTCTCCTTATAGTGGATCTATCCCTACTGACGCATGCTATCTGTATAGACCACTTCCCGGAATCATTCCTTAGAGAGGCATTAAGGAGGAGAAACCCCGATACAGTCTAAAAGAACATGCTTCATGGTTAGTGGTTTACCACAACGAAAGACTTCTGGCGACTCTCCTTGTTGTAAAATAAAAGCATGAGTCAGTCTCGAATGGCCGACGGGTAAAAATGGGTAAAAACGATTTGGACTTTTCTGTTTCACAAAGGTATTGGTGTGGGAGAGGCTGTGAGGGATGGAGAAGCAGCTAATATCGTATTTGTGGCTGTGTTTCGTGCCTGTCGTGTATATGCGCGCGTGTGTATGTTGGTGGGGGGGGGGGTGTAGGTGGTGTAGGTGGTGTTGGTGGTGGTGGTGGTGTAGGTGGTGCTGGTGCGTGCCTGTCTCAGATTAGCCTGGGAGCTACATGGCCACACACCCAACATTAATGCAACCCTTGCATGTTTCCTGCACACACCCCCTACACAACACACTCCCTCCCTCCACCACACCCACATCCTCAGCCTACCGTAAAGCCTCGAATTCGCACACCGCCTAATAATTCACTAAACAAACACAAAAACAACTAAATAAATCAAACCAACGCGCACAAGGTTCAAACGCCTCCATTTGCATAGCATAGCATGTCACGTGATGCGAATATTGCGATCCAAACGAGCGTAGATAAATCTGCGGACACAACCCCCCCCACACACACACACTTTTGGTTTATGGTAATCTGTAGTTGCATATAATACGGGGGTGACGATCTGGGCTCCAGCCGCCCCCGCCTCCACAGCCACAGGAACCGGCTCACTGCCAGATATGGGGCTTGCGGTCCAGGGAACCTCTAGGAAGAGAACACTAAATGACACCAACAACAAATATAGGCATACAAAAAAAAAGTTGATTATGTTGCTTATAAGCCGTAAATGTTAAAACTTCAGCAATATTAAAGTTGCATAATCCGATGGTTTTGTCTGCGTGTGGGGCGGGGGAGGGGGGAGGGAAGGGCGCTCTCACCCCCCTCCCTCTAAATATCCGGTGATTTGGGCCGTGGCTTAGGACACCTGTAACAGGATCAGTCATAATGGGGACCACGTCAGGATGGTCCATAAATGTCATACTGCTTACAACCCTAACAATGTTAGGATTATGTTTGACCATCCCCCCCCCCCCCCCCGCCAGCTCCCTTTCCCATAATCGTTTAACCCAGCCATCCCCTAATCTGAACATAACAACATTGATCAAATCTGACGTTGTGGCCGGAAAAAGCAATCTGTACATGGCTTTAACCCCCGCCCCCGACTCTTGCTCAGATTGGGGAGAACATCGATATTCACGGACCGTCCATCAGGGAATTACTTTGAAAAAAGTAGACATTTGTACTTCGGCTCACGGTTGGTTGGTTATTGGGAGTTTGGTTTATTGGTTTGACTCGACTGGGAATTGAACTCCCGACCTTACGCGTGGGAGTCATGCGCTCTACCGATTCAGTGTACCGAGTCTGGTCGGCTCATAGAGTATGAGCATAAAATGAATGGGAAGGAACTGAGCCTAAACCCTACTCTACAAGGGATAGGCTTATTTTGCTATTTAGGGATACTGCAGTTTCTACATAGAAATTATTTCACTTTTAACACAGTGAAATTTCATTGAAGTTTCATTGCCTGGATACACCAATGCCATATTATGTGAGAATCCCATTTAAAATTCGGCTTTTGTTCTGACAAGGGAAGAGTGGTGGGAGCAGCAAGCGGTGTTTGCTGTGAAAATCAACCCGCAATTAAACTGCCTCCAGCATTACACTTCTTGATGCGTGTGCACACACACACACACACATACACACACATACACACACATACATACACCCCAAACCCTTACCCCCACCACACCCTTACCCACCTCACCCAACTCCACACCACCTCCATCCCCACACCACCCCCTACACACACTCACCCCACCCCAGTACTACCCTGACACCACCTCTACTCACCCCACACCCTTACCACCCCCTACACACTCACCCCAACTCTACCCCCCACACACCCTCACCCCACCCTCACACACCACCCCGACACATAGCCTCACTACCCCCACCACACACCCCTTGGCCCTCTGACCATCACCTCCACTCCCATCACCACCACACATACTCTCATCACCCCCACACCAACCCCAACTTATAAAAATTGGTTCAAAGGAAAAACTAAATCCTAGGTAAAATTCAATGGTATCATTTGTACACGACCATACGAGATACAAAGGGAGCATTGCGCCTACAGTAGGTTTGAAAGCCACACTTCTTGCAATTCCGAGCGTCTTAACTATAAGTCTATCTAGGCTCCCCGATGCAATCACCCTAGCCATGCCTATCGGTCTACATGACTCCTTTCCAGGGAGGTCAGTGCAGAGTACTACTCATCCCCATAGAACAGTAAGTTTTTAAAATAGTTTGTCTATAAGTCGCTTACTCCTTACAATTACACACATACAGGCAATGCATCCAAATATACATACACAGCATGGGTTCAACAACCGTACAGCATGTCGCTTGTACAGGATCCTGGTCACGGCAACCAGTGTCATGAGAGTGATGCAATCAAAGGGAATATTGCGCCTAGAGCAGGATTTAAATCCACAGTTCTTGCACCCTAACCATTAGCCTACCTTGGCTCCCTAATGCAATCGCCATGCCTACGCCTAGCTGTCTACGTGGCTCCTTGCCTGAAATCAGTGCAGACTATACTACGCTAAGATAGGACATGTAGCAGTGGAAGGAGTCCGTGAATGAAATTGTCCCCGCTTAATCAATGAATGTAACAAAACAAAAACAAAAGAAAAATGTTCAGCTAATGTACCTCACCAGCTACACATATCACCCCCCCCCCCCCACCTCACAACGCACCCCCCAACCGGCAGCCCAATCAGGGTGCGTGTACATTGTAACCCCCGCTTTATCACATCCGGCGCCACCAGTCTCAGCAGTTCAATAACTCGACACCGTGGGGCCAGCAGACACTCGCCCCACCCTCTCACCCCACTAAGCTTGTCCGTCCTCACGCACAGTTCCACTCTCCCTCCCCCGCCACTGCACTCTCAGTCTCAGCCTTATCTCTCTGCTTGACTCACATTCTAACCCCAGCCCAACCCTCACCGCCCACCCCTCACCGCCCACTCCTAACCGCCCACTCCTAACCGCCCACCACTCACCACCCACCCCTCACCGCCCACCGCCCACCACTCACCACCCACCACCCACCCCTCACCGCCCACTCCTCACCGCCCACCCCTCACCGCCCACCTTCAGTACTTACTTTTGTTGTTGTATTTAAAGTGATACAGACAAATGAAGGCGCCAAATGTTCTAAACCAAAACACTTACCTAGATTCGAACTAACTTTGATACCAGTTGCTGGATATTGGGAGTACACTAAGTTAGTTTAATAGAACATGTTACTCTAGAAGCCTACGGTGTTAATATTTGCATGCATACCAACATTTACGTACCATGTTATTACGCCAAATAGCCATGTATAATAAAAAGTTACTTCAAACTAAAGTGAGGCAAATTATGAAGATCAATCTAATATATATGGGTCACTCTCCTGAAAACTGGTCAGCATGGGATGGGATTTTAAAACATCAATAAAAAAACGTATGAATACTTATTTTTCTCATTATACTTTTCATATTCATGTTCAGATTTGATGTAAGAAATAAGGGAAATAAAATAAACCACATGCAACTTTGGCCTTTTTAGTTATGAAGTGTTTTTGTAAAAAAAACAAAAAAACATTTTACAGTCAGCCATTTGTAACATGACATATGGGACATGGTTAGATCCTTACTAACATCTTGTATTGAATTGATAAATCAAACAAAACAGTTCCCAAATCAAAAGGAAGTGTTTATTAACATGTATGGATGCATAAATATAAAAAGAAAGTATTTGATGTCTTCAGAAATAACATTACAAATTTCCGTCACAGATGTAACCAGTGGTGTCTGGATGCCACACAAATATGGTACACTAATTATTCAGTGAATAAAGCATGGCTGGGTATTACTTCTTTAAACAAAAATCAATATAAGCACTACATATCTCTGTATATTATGCCAGGATTAATATGCTTCTGAGTATAAAATTATTTAATTCTGCTTAAATTTTTATTAAACATGTGTTAGGTCTGAGCAACACATATTATACTGCCATATGACATAGCTTACTCATGGACTACACCTTTATGGTTTATCTCATCAATTTATATTTTACATAGATGTAAAGGGGAGGTTTCCAGCCTTCATTTGCAACCAACAAATGTTACAAATTCAAATATTAGATTTTACCTCCCGATGTGACACTTCTGGCCAGTTTTCAGGAGAGTGACCCATATATATCGCCCCAAAAAGGCAAAAGGAAAAGAAAATCATGAGACTATGCAACATTCAAGCCGCATAGTTCAATGAAAGCCTGGATTTGATCATATAACCACCACAAAAAAATATCAGAAATCGCCGGAAAAAAATATATTTCTCAGCCCTGACTACTGTTCGCATCCACACAGAACCCTCGAGCCGCAAACCCCATATCAGGCAATAACTGGTCAACGCGTGCTGCTCCCAGCATACCCACCCTGTTTACTGGGTTAACGAGGCTTCTGGCCCAGTAGAGGGGGTTCAGCATATATAGCCTGGCTCTCCATGCCCAGCCTCGTTCTGATTCTCTGAGTCGCCTTCAGATTAGGCTGTGATGCCATCCATCATTTACGCTAGGTTTTGCACAAATCCGGATTGTTAAACATTCCTACAGATTCACTTAAAAATAAACCATTTCCATACTTTTTTGGGGTTGCTTCTTCTTTGGCTGTTATTAGTAAACAGTTTTATATTTCAGAATAACACATCGCACGCACCGACCCTACCATGCACCCGCCTATCCTACCATGCACCCGCCCTCCCTACCATGCACCCACCTACCGTGCATCAATCCGGGTGGGTCTGTCTTAAGACGGGGTTGGAGGCTTTGCATAGAGAGTAGGCTGTGTATTAGGTATTGGCTTTCGGGTCCTTGTGTATGATGTATGAGCTCCAACTGCTGCCCTCCAGGACCGACTCAGAATAACCAGGCCGCCTCCACTGCCGCAAATTAAGCCACCACCCGATGTCGTCTGCCCGACATTTAGCGACATCAACAGCATGCTGTACATGTATAGCGAATCATGTATGGCAGGTCAACATTCACTTTTCAATAATAAATCAAAATCCTTTACATGTATATTTCCCCCTGCTATGCTTCGGAGTGTTTCTGGGAGCAGACAACATTTTAGCCCGATCAGATGACAGAGAGCGGCTGGCGGGACCGGACAAAGCCGCAACGTGCATTCCTGCACCAGGCCCGGGAGGCCACAGCAGCGGGCGGCATGCGTATGGAGGAACACGGCGACAGGAGGACACTCCAGTAGGCACACACCAGGCCGGACACCCCACTCACCGCAAAGTGTGTGGGTGTATTATATCACTCAAGACAAAAGCAGTGCTTATCTGTGTGTATGTATATGCATATACATACCACTCATGACAAAATCAGTCATATACATACATACATACATACATACATACAAACAAACATACATACATACATACATACATACATACATACATACATACATGTTGCATACATAACACACACACTTACAGACCTTCCTTCAACCTCCCAATCCTTCTTATGCATTTCTCTATATATCATCATGAACTAATCATATTCACAATAGCCCCCGTCCTGATATGACCGTAGATGTTGCTAGGACGTAAAACAACAACACACATACTCGCCATACCTGCGTTTCTCACCTCTTGCCATGTACTACTGACGGCATTAACTTGTCTTTTTTTAAATTCACCGGGTCACCTTCCCCTGATAGTGTGCTTTCTATATACTACTTTCACATTATTTCTGACGCATTATATCAACCCTGCCCTGAATAAACGCGCACCCAAACCCTCACCTGTGTTGTGTTCTCCTTCCCGAATAATGAAAAATAAATTAAAACTATGGAATGAACTCGCAGTCTGAATTAGACATGTACAGACACAAATATAATTCCAGAAGCTGGTAATAATTCACCTGCCCAATGAGGCCCTTCTACATGCCTAGTGATAAGGTCACCATGGTTCATTATCTACCTAATAATATAACCATATATGCCCCCCTCAAACCCACCCACACCATATCCCTTCCACACTTGCGGTCACCCTTACATGTCGGGAACACCTAAGTTATCCACCATTTAAATGATTTGGCCACCAATATCAGGAAATGCCCAAACTAGCCTACATATCAATCTGCAGGTGTTGCTATAAACATAGAACCAAACAGTGGGCTACCAGATAGAAACTTACATCTCCAGACATAGTTTATCCCAACATCACTAACAACATACTTACCTGACCTACTTCATGGTTATTTGTTTCTTTGTTTAACGACCAAATTGTCAAAATCACACCCCACGTATTAACCTTATATGCACAACCCTGCACCTAACCACCCTCTAACAGAATAAACAAACCAATATACTAACACTGCATCTCAAAACCCCATCCCCAACAACATATGTGAATTTTTAAACCACACCATATGTAAATCTTGAAATATTTTCATTACAGCTGACTTCTACTAGCTGCTGCTGACAATATCATACTACATATATTGTAAATAGCTGTATTATCACATGGCTGGAAGACCAGTGGCACGGCGCTAACGAAATAATTTATTCAATGAATAAACTATATTACAAGAACAAAAAAACAGCAGAAGAGGTGTGGAGTAACCTGATGAAAGTTCCCAGTGTGATATACTACTCACGGTCTATACTACTCACATTATACAGCAATGATATGGTCTCTTCTTACCTGGGCACCGACCACATGAGACTGCGCGTTTGGCTATTTCGGGCATAGTTTGTTTGTTGGGGGTTTTATATCCTGGCAACACATAAGGTCATATCAAGATGGGTACCGACTTGTGACAGTCTGCATTGACGGCAACTTTATAGTGCTGCCTCACTGGGAGACCAGACTGCCGGCACCATGACCCAATTTCCTACTTAGTCACATTATCCAGACACTGAGCTAACCAGTCCTTGCACTATCCTAGTAATGCCGAGTGCCAAACCAGGTAGCAACAAGTATTAATTTTGTAAGTCACTGGTTTGACACGGCCGGGTTTCGAACTGCCGACCTTCCGTATAGGCAGTCTGCATTCTACTGATTCGTCCACCGCGTCCGGTCTTCCAGGCAGAATAAGTTGGCATTTACTTTACGAGTAGCTGTCAACAGGGTGCGCCTAAATGCTCATTTGCCCATATACGGGCATTTTTGGGTTGTATAAGGGGTCCACTGCTAATTCATCAAATAGGCAATGTGCCCCCACCTGTCAATGTCCTCCAGTGAACACCACCTGGGTACTATTTTATCCACGTGTAATGCATATACAGTAAAACCTCTCTAAATCGATCGACCTTGGGACAGACTTTAAGTGGTCCATTTAGGGAGGTGGTCGGAGTAGGGAGTTACAATATGGTTACAATGGTATTGTTGGTACCCAAATAAAGCGATCGCTATTGAGGAGTGGTCAGCCTGTGGAGGTGGTCTGTTAGAGAGGTTGTATATATATATGCACGCACGCACGCACGCACTCACGCACGCACGCACGCACACACACACACATACATGTATATATATCACTGAGCGAGTGACTCGAGCAGCGGCCGTTAGGTACGATGACAGATGAGAGGTGCGCCACCGGTCATGTGCGTTAAACCAAAGACCCTATAATACTAAGACGGCTCACTCCCTATCTCTCCAATGGTAATGTAAATTTTGCAGTGCCACCTGGTGGTGGGTTTGATCAGCCGGCTGCTGGTTGGTGTTTCACATGTAAACACATACAATTATATTATACATGAGATAGGTAAGTATGAATACACATCAATATGAAATTGCTATGAACAAATACCCATCATCATCAGCATCATCATCAGCATTGCCATTATCACACATCTTTCATCATTTTACATATAATATAGCACCTGTTTAACCAAGTGGTGGGTTTGATCATTTTGATTACACAGTACAGGCTGAGTGAGCCGTCTTAGTATTATAGGGTCTTTGGTTAAACTTAAAGCTGTCTTTGGTTAAACTTAAAGCTGCACAGTCCGATGAAAACATCAAATTTTCTAAATCAAAACAATTATCTAGATTTGATTCTACATATTTAACTTAGATACTGATGCACTTATCAAACATTTGTCATCACATAGAACTGAATACTGAGTCAATTTAACAGAACCTGTTACTGCAGAAGCCTATGGTGTCAGAGTTTTGGCGTGCTTGCTGAAATTAATGTTGTATGTTTGCACTTCAAATATCTCAAAAGCTAGCCTTTTAAAATAAGTTACTTTAAACTAAATTAAGGAAGATTAAAACGATCATCCTAACATATTAATCTCAGAAAATGGAATAAACCTCAAACCATCGGTCTATGCAACTTTAAGTTTCCCTTCTGCGTATTTATACTTGTATAATGCGCCATATTATTCGTTGTTTTACGTCCTAGCAACATCTAAGGTATTATCAGGACGGGTACCAACTTTTGACAGTGTACACTCATGGTGACTTTATAGTGTTGCACCACTGGGAGACCAGGCCGCCAGCACACCATGACTGGATATCCCACTGAGTCACATTATCCTGACTGAGCCAACCTGTCCTAGCCCTATCCTAATAATGCCGAGCACCTGGCTAGGAAACGACAAGAATACATTTTCAAGTCATTGGTTTGACTCGATCATACCTTGGGACAGACTTTAAGTGGTCCATTTAGGGAGGTGGTCGGAGTAGGGAGTTACAATATGGTTACAATGGTATTGTTGGTACCCAAATAAAGCGATCGCTATTGAGGAGTGGTCAGCCTGTGGAGGTGGTCTGTTAGACCATTACCATCACGCATAGTATGGCTCACATATGTGAGTGGCACCATCGCCTTTCCATCACTCCAAAGGCGATGGTGCCTTTGGAGTGATGGAAAGGCCTCGGAGTTATAGCTGTTTCTCTATAATTATTTTAGTTGTTTTTGAGGAACGGCCTTATTCAAAATGGCGGCTGATGCGTGCTGTGACGACTGCTAATGGGCCACTTCCTGTCCGCCGAGCCCCAGTGCGCATGCGCCTGTTTGTCTGGTGCATTGTGGGGTTTGCATGCCGATGGCTTACCCATATACGTCATATACACACTGACACCATATGGCATATGGTGACATAATAATGACATATAGCTATAACAATTACCGCTATAAGCCACTAACAAATAAGCTAACAGCGTGAAGCCTTACGGGATCAGAGCTATAAAGTGATATTCTATGACATACTGAGTTGCACAGTCCAGTGGTTTTCGACTTTCTGAGATAAATACATTAGATTTATCATTATAATCTTGTTGACTTCAGTTTGAAGTAACTTTTTTTTAAATGGCTAGCTTATATGAGATATTTAAAGTGTAAACCAGCCAAATATACGTTGGCAAGCACATCAAAACTCTGACACTATTCCATTACATTTACTTAATATTGCCTTCTGTGCAGCAACAAATCCCCAATGAGTGGACCACTATCTAAGTTGGATTAAATATAGCTAAGTGTTTTGGTTTGGAATATTGTATGCTTTCATCGAACTATGCAGCTTTAATATATTCATCATGACATATAGTAATTACAGCTAACGCCAAACATCACCCTTTCTACACATTAGTTAAAAACATGAAGAGATTCGATTGCCCTGGGCAGACGACAAATGACGGCACCAGTGTCCTTGGAACCATTTGGTATTTAACCTTCAGGAGTTAAACAAAAATAAACACCCCGGAAGTCGCCATCTACAACGTTCAAAGTACAATTAATCAGGCTTAAAGAAGATGAGGAAAGAGATTATTAATCTTTTTTTAAATAGTTTCTTTTTAGTAATTACTTCTACGGTGATTTGCATGCCGATGGCTTACCCATATTCATTTGTTTATTTCACAAATAAATATTAACACCATTTTTGTGTGTGCGTTAAACGTGATTTTTTTTTTTTTAAGTGTTTGAACAGCCAGTTTCTTATTAGCCCTAAATACTTAGGGATGGCCCATAAATATTGCTCACAATCTGAACAATATTCGCAAAACAAGGTTTAGACTCCTTCTCAGGGATATAACGTCAGTCATATTAAACATTAGTCATATTTTGGTCAATGTTTTTATGTTAGGATTACAAGAGGGGGCCTCAAAGAGTACATTGCTCGGATTGTGAAAAACCATGACATTCATGGACCGTCCGTTCTAAAAGGCAGTCTACACCATTTCCCCTTTAATGTGTGATGCAGGTGGTGCTCTGATGCAAATACCCACCCACCATACCGCACAGTGTCTCCTCACTGGAGTAAAATCAATTCGGGCGGCAGACCTTTCAATATGTGTTCGAGGCTCGGACCGACCCACACAGCGCTGTGGGAGCCGGGTATAGTGGAGGTGGAGGATTATTATTATGAGGAGGAGGATTATTAGGATGAGGAGGAGGAGGAGGAGGAGTAGGAGGAGGAGGAGGGAGAGGGAGAAGGAGAAGGAGGAGAAGGAGGAGGAGGAGGAGGTCGTGGTGGTGATGGTAATGGTGGTATGGTGGTGATGGTGGTGGTGGTGGTGCTGCTGCTGGTGGTGTGGAGGTGGTGGAGGTGGTGGTGGTGGTGGTGGTGGAGGAGGAGGAGGAGGAGGAGGAGGAGGAGGAGGAGGAGGAGGAGGAGGGAGGAGCAGGAGGAGGAGGAGGAGGAGGAGGAGGATTAGGAGTAGGAGGATTAGGAGTAGGAGGAGGTGGTGGTGGTGGTGGCGATGGTGCTGGTGCTGGTGTGGTGATGATGCTGGTGGTGGTGGTGGTGGAGGAGGTGGTGGTGGTGGAGGAGGAGGATGATGAGAAGGAGGAAGTGGAGGAGGAGGTGATGGTGGTATGGTGGTGGAGGTGGAGGATGAGGAGGAGGAAGTGGAGGAGGATGAGGAGGAAGTGGTGGAGGAGGAGGGAGGAGGAGGAGGAGGAGGGGGGGGGAGGTGGTGGTGGTGGTGGTAAGGGGAGGTGGTGGTGGTGGTGGTAAGGGGTGGTGGTGGTAAGTGGGGATGGTGGTGGTAAGTGGTGATGGTAGTGGTGGAGGTGGAGGAGGTGGAAGTGGAGGAGGAGGAGGAAGTGGAGGTGGAGGAGGAGGAGGAGGAGGAGGTGGTGGTGGTGTAACGGGTGGTGGTGGTGGTGGTGGTGCCGCTGGTGGTGGTGGAGGTGGAGGAGGTGTTCTGTACAACCACTGCTACCTTTAACAGTCTGTCCACCCGGGCCTTCTCCACCATTAACGGTCGCCCCGAGTGTTAAGCCGTTTTTAAGGCGCTTCGCCTAATCCTGTAATGGGGCGTGCAGCTGTTACATAGTTGACGGCTCCCTCTCACTACACGGCCCCTGTTGCGGATTCCGAGGGACACCAGTTTGCGAGGGACACATCGCTTCTGCACATGCGTCAAAATCGAACAGCATCATCACTAACCTTATAAATTTAATATAATGTTTTTGGTAAAGATGTTTTCTATATGTGTACCAAACGATTTGTTTCTAGATGATGTAATTTAAGAGATATTTGACTTCTTGTGTATTTTCTGTATGAAGATTGCTTACGGCCATTGACAATGCCTTGAGTTTGACGCTACGCGCAGTGCAAAACGTTAGTTTTATTAAAAAATAATAGAATTCAAGAACCCTAACCTTATAAATTTAATATAGTCTTTATGGTAAAGATGTTTCTAGATGGTGTAATTTGGGAGATATTTGACTTCTTCTGTATGAAGATTTGCTCACGGCAGTTAACAATGCATTTGAATGGAAGTGTCCCTGTCAAACTGGTGTCCCTCGGAATCCGCATCACCCCTCGCATTGAGGGATCCCTGTGAGGGGAGCCGAACCCAACGTCGAGCAGACCAGCCAACCATGGAAAGGCCTCGGAGTTATAGCTGTTTCTCTATAATTATTTTAGTTGTTTTTGAGGAACGGCCTTATTCAAAATGGCGGCTGATGCGTGCTGTGACGACTGCTAATGGGCCACTTCCTGTCCGCCGAGCCCCAGTGCGCATGCGCCTGTTTGTCTGGTGCATTGTGGGGTTGAATCTGAAAGGGCGCTGTGCAGGGAGGTGATCAGTGTAAGTGTGTCCTGTCCCACATTAAGAGTGGCAGTCCGTTGAAAACGTCACATCCTTTAAAACTAAACTATTTACCTCAATTTCATCACAG
This sequence comes from Branchipolynoe longqiensis, assembly GCA_030323885.1. Classification (NCBI taxonomy): domain Eukaryota; kingdom Metazoa; phylum Annelida; class Polychaeta; order Phyllodocida; family Polynoidae; genus Branchipolynoe; species Branchipolynoe longqiensis. Next base: position 21,897,144 of record CM059201.1, on the reverse strand, counting down.
AGACAGAGAGATAGAGAGACAGAGACAGAGAGAGAGAGACAGAGAGAGAGAGACAGAGAGAGAGAGAGACAGAGAGAGAGAGAGGAGGAGGCATGTAGTAGTCAGGAGTGTCGAAAACTCAAGTCTAAAATGTGTAAAATCCCCTAAACCCCTTGCCGAAATTAGGAGTACACATCGTTAAAGGTCTAGCTACGCCCCTGGACAGAATAGATTGAATACTACGAAAATTTAATAGAACCTGTCACTGCAGAAGCCTATGATGTGAAGCATTTCGATGTGCAGGCCGAAATTAATTTGGTATTGTCATGGGGGTGATGAAAATGGGAAATTCACTTCAAACCTACCCCGTTAAAATATGTTAATTCAAGCTAAAGTAAAGTGGATTATAACGATAAAATGAATACATTTCTGAAAAGAATATGGCAGAAATTCAAAACGATAGGATTATGCAAATTTAACTCTGTGTGGATGTCCGTATGTCTGTGTGGGTGATTGTGTATATGTGTGTGGTAGTGACTGTCATTGGATGGAGGTCATGTGTGTGTGCGTGTGTGTGTGTACTTGTGTGTATGCGTGTGTGTGTGTAGTTGTGTGGATGCATGCACAGGTGTGTTACAGTACACGTGCTTCGGAGTGCGTGTAGGTATTTTTAACACCATATGCATAGTTTACGACAGAGCATTGTCACGATTACTTGACTGTTGGATACAAGTCTAGAAGGTCACAGCAGGATGTGGCTGTCAGGTTTCTGGTGTCACCGGAGTATAAAGATATTCATTGTATTTCCTCATCTAGGACAGTCGTTGATTAAACAGGTAAAATTTCTATCATGTGTAATTGGTTTTCTTCATTCCACGGCTCCTTGCCCTATCCTGGTTAATCCGACGACCAGGCTAGGTAGTGACAAGTATTAATTTTCAGGTTATTGCTTTGGCTCGGGTGGGATTCGGGCATGGGGCTTGAACACGACGACCTGCAACTTGAGAAGCGGGTGTTCAACTCACTCGGTGACCGAGAAAATTAATACGGGTCAGTTATTTAATTATTTGCTATGGAATTATACTCCAGCCTCTTGATGCGCGACAAGGAAGGAAGCGGAGGCATGGGTGGAGAAAAAGCACTTTATTGATAGTGCTAATATGTACAGGATAGTGCAGGTAAAGCAGGATAATACAGGGTAAGACAGGATAATACAGGTAATAATGAGAATAATGTTATGCAGACAGGATAATACAGGTAGAATATAAGAGGTAATGGATAATATAAGAAGAGCTCAGAGGGAGCCTAAGGAACTAGTGAGAAAAAAATAGGAGAGGAGCAGCGTGCTGGGAGGCAGGAGGGCGAGTGGCTGGAGGCGGCCAGGGGGCTGGCTTATATGGGGAGGAAGCGCGGGACATGATGTAATCATCAACGGTCGGAGCAGGGGGGGGGGGGGTCTCCTTCCCTGTCTCGCATCAAACGCAATGTAAGCATAAAGGGCGCATTCCATATACGCGTAATGCGTAATGCGTTATGCGTTATGCGTTATGCGAATGCCAGCATTCCATATACGCGTAATGCGTAATGCGTTATGCGTTATGCGTTATGCAGTGAAGTATATAAAAAGTATATAAAAAGTGTGTGTGACTCTGTGTCTCTGTGTGTGTCTCTATGTGTGTGTCTGTGTCTCCGTGTCTCTGTGTGTGTCTCTGTGTGTGTCTGTGTGTGTGTGACTCTGTGTCTCTGTGCATGTCCCTATGTGTGTGTCTGTGTCTCCGTGTCTCTGTGTGTGTCTCTGTGTGTGTCTCTGTGTGTGTGACTCTGTGTCTGTGTGTGTGTCTCTATGTGTGTGTCTGTGTCTCTGTGTCTCTGACAAAGAGACACACACAGACACATATACACAGAGACACACACAGAGACACACACAGAGACACACACAGACACAGATACACACACAGACACAGATACACACACAGAGACACACACACAGACACAGAGACACAACACAGAGACACACACAGACACACACACAGAGACACACACACAGAGACAGAGACACACACACAGAGACACATATACACACACAGAGACACACAGAGACACAACACAGAGACACACACACATACACACACAGAGACACACACAGAGACACACACAGAGACACACACACACAGACACACACACAGAGAAACACAGAGACACACACACACAGACACACACACAGAGAACACAGAGACACAGACACACAGACACACACACAAACAGAGACACACACAGACACAGACACACAGAGACACACACAGAGACACACACACAGAGACACACACACAGAGACACACACACAGACACACACAGAGACACACACACAGACACACACACAGACACACACACAGACACACACACACACACACAGACACACACACAGACACACACACAGAGACACACACAGACACAGATACACACACACAGACACACACACAGACACAGAGACACAACACAGAGACACACACAGAGACACACACACAGACACACACACAGAGACACACACACACAGAGACATACACACAGACACAGAGACACACACACACAGACACAGAGACACACACACACAGAAACACAGAGACACACACAGAGACACAGAGATACAGACACAGACACACACAGCAACAGAGACACAAAGACACAGAGACACAGACACACACAGAGACACAACACAGAGACACACACAGAGACAGACACACACACAGACACACACAGAGACACACACAGAGACACACATAGACACAGATACACACACATAGACACACACACAGACACAGAGACACAACACAGAGACACACACACAGACACACACAGAGACACACACAGACACACACACAGAGACACGCACACAGACACAGATACACACACAGAGACACACACAGAGACACACACAGAGAATGGGACGGTCCAAACATGGCTCAGTTTAGCTTGCTTAGAGGGATGTTAGGACCGTCCCAAATATGAAGACTGCTTCCTCACAGGTCCGCCGCATAAACCTACATGTTTGCACCGGCTGTCCGTAATTATCAGTCGCCTCCTCCAGCCTTATATCAATGGACAAATGCGACTGATGCTATTCTGTTCGCACCACCTTGTCCCGGCTGTCCGTAATTATCAGTCGCCTCCTCCAACCTTATATCAATGGACAAATGCGACTGATGCTTTTCTATTCGCACATCTTTTACGCATTACGCATTACGCACCGATCGCTACAGGGACCGATCGGGATAATGAATTTCTGACGCATTCGCATTCGCATTACGCATTACGCGTGTATGGAATGTAGCTCATAGGTTTCAAGGCGTTTCGATTTTTTGTCGCATTCGCATTCGCATTACGCATTACGCGTATATGGAATGCGCCCTTTAAGCTAGGATTCCTTACACACGGCATGCGGCATGTGGCGTGATTACGGGATGGGTCCTTTCACCCACACCCACACACAGTGTCAGGTTTCCTCACCACTGTTCTCTATGGCAAACGCAGCAGCATTCGCATGCCGCACCGATCGGTACATGGACCGATTCAGTATTCGCATGCCGCATGCCGCATACCGCGTGTAAGGAATCACCCACATTGACTTAGATGCTTTTCGATTTTTTGCCGCATTCGCATTCGCATACCGCATACCGCGTGTAAGGAATCCTAGCTTTACGACCAATATGGTACACTTCTTTGCGATAATAACGTTAAAAATGTTTTTAGATTTACTCGGCTAGGAACTGATGTTTGTTTGTTGGGAATTTACATCCTGGCAACATTTAAGGTCATATCAGGATGGGTAGGAACTTGTGACAGTGCAAACTCATGGCGACATTATAGTGCTGCCCCAACTGGGACTTCCCACCCAGTCACATTATCCTGATACTCAGCTAACCAGTCATTTGCCTATCCTAGTAATGCAATGTGTCAGGCTAGGTAGCGACAAGTATCAATTTTTTAAGTCATTGGTTTGACACAGCCGGCTTTCAAACTTCCTACCTTCCACACGAGAAGCCTGAATCATTCGATTCGGCCACCACATCCGGCGCTAGGAATAGAACCCTAGATGGGAAGTGGACACTAACCGTTAGGCCATCCTGTCAGATACTCACGTGTGAATCAAACTTCACAAAAGGCAGGAAGGCGCACTCACCTAAACACACAACATGAATACATCTCATTACTCTTGACACACATGTTATGATATGGAATAAAACCAGCCCGTCAGCAGAGCTTCAGGCATTTCGATGAATATCAGCACAGAGAATGGGTGGTCCAAATTATGTCGTCATTTTAACGTTGCCTAGTCCGATGAAGCATCAAATTTTCAAAACCAAAACAATTATCTCAAATTGATTCTACATATTTAACATAGATAATGATGCACTTATTAAATATTTGTTGCCACATAGAAGGGAATACTAATGTCACTTTAATATAATAGAACTGGTTACTGTGGAATCCTATGGTGTCAGAGTTTTGGCAAGCTTGCAAAAACTAATTTGACATATTTTCAGTTCAAATATCTCAAAGTCTAGCCATTTAAAATAAAAGTTACTTTAAACAAAAGTAAGGAAGGTTATAACAATCAACATAATATTTTTATCTCAGAAAAATGACAGAAACTCAAAATACCTGACTATGCAACTTTAATATATATATACACACCCCCCTTATAACACCGGATGCAAAGGCACTGTAATGGCATTTACCATTTCACCCCTGAACTGGCGGCATTTTGCACTGGTTGGGGGGGGGATGAGTCGCCTCCAACAAGAACATGACTTCCGGTAAATCTGACACTGCTAACTAAGCATATGAGTGGAAATGACCCATGCAACCAAGAGCCTTTTGTCGAAAATCGTAAATTTCAAATCCCTGCAAAATAGGCTCTTTGTGGAAAGCAAACATCAAATTGCATAAATTTCATTAAAGGGGCTGTAACATGACCAAAACAACTTTACCTACGCACAATTGTTAGGATCAAATATGACTATCCATAATTTGCATAACTTGAAACAGCCTATCCTCTGTGAGTTAGTTAGGGCCCAGCCATGGTCTGAGGGTATCTGGGGTCAAACGGTGGCTATTACTGTCATTCGGCCATGATGACTGTCATCACTGATGCAGACCTGGGAATACTTACAGTTACAGACTTGGGAGTTGAAAAGTAGCGCAAACCATACTACCACTTAACATAATTTTGAAGTTTTTTTGAGTATATGTAATAAGCTATGTAAGTCCACCCTTCCCTGTATGACGTCACAGCGCTACTAATAACAACCATGTGTTACCGCAGGGTCTAATAGTGCTGGCCAGACCAATCGCGACATCAAATAGCCCATTCTAAGTGTGACTTTTCATGAGGATACATAAAATATTCATGTAAGGAATAGGTGTGAAAATGATGTGACCAGATAAATAAAACCTGAATGTGAGAGGATGGGCGAGAAGAATGGCAATACATGCCATAAAAACAGATTAGATTGATAATTTTCCACCATGGAAATGGCGAAGTAATGCCTGGTACACACCTCCCGTTTACGATTCACACACTAAAACTGACTGCGCATCACGACCCCGACCGGTCCCATTTCGCGACTAAAACTGCCCGATTCGTTTTTCGAATCCCTTGCGATTTCAGTGTTAACCCCTAAAACTGAGTTTTAAGTCACGAATCGTAAGGCTCTGGTGTGCTAGGGGGTCACACACCTAACGACTAAAACTCAAACTTATGCGCGAAATGGGAAGTTTTAGATCGTATACGGGAGGAGTGTACCAGGCATTAGTAACACAAGCTCCAGATTGGCGATTCAGGAGTCAGACGCTATCAGGTAGACAATTTGCAGCCATCGATATTGCAATACAGTGTGGCTTACACTGATAAGCGCAAGCAACCTTTGAGACCTCTGCATTTCGAATGAGTACAAACCACTAAAAGCTTTAAAGGAGAACGGTCGCAATAAGCTGTAGCGACTTAAAGCCGCACAGTCCGGTGAAAGCATCACAGTTTCTAAACCAAAACATTTAACATTGATATGATGCTACATAGCACTCACTTATTGAACATTTTCGATGACTTAAATCCTATCTCATACCCTGATCACCAATCACTAACTCACGTTTCACACCCTGACAATACAGAGAGAAAGCTGAAGAAACAACCCCCTCCCCCACAACTACACTCCCCTCCTTCCCACACCCCTACACCCCTAACACATTCGCCTACCCTCCTCCCCAACCCGCTTACACTCCCCCCCCCACAGCAACGACACCCACAACCTACACCCCAACCTATCCGCCTACACCCCCTATCCAGCCATCCACATACACCCCAAATCCAACCATCCACCTACACCCCCAACCCACCCGCCTGTAACGCCAACATATCCGCCTACACCCTACCCGCCATATACACCCCCTCACCCAACTACAACTCCAACCTATCCGTCTACACCCCCCCCCCCCCCACCTACACCCCTAATCAACCACTCCCATTACCAACCCCACCCCTGTACACCATGATACGTGACGAAGGAGGAACGAGGAGGTGGGGGTGGAGAAAAACATTTTATTCACAATAAATGATAGGAATAAACGTCAGTATAATAAGTATAAATGTCAATGTAAAGTCTACACCCCCCCCCCACCTACACCCCTAATCAACCACTCCCATTACCAACCCCACCCCTGTACACCATGATACGTGACGAAGGAGGAACGAGGAGGTGGGGGTGGAGAAAAACAATTTATTCACAATAAATGATAGGAATATACATCAGTATAATAAGTATAAATGTCAATGTAGATATCAAATGTCAAGTTAAATGTTAAGGACAATGTAGAAGGTAATGAATGTCTAGTCTAAGAGTTTAAGGTGTCAGTGATCGAGAAAGCCCCGAAGAGCCCTCCACCCTAAGAATGGGAAGGAAAGGGGAGAAGAAAATGAAAATGGTGTTCTCTGTGGCTGAGTGGTTAGAGTGTCTGATTTTTTTCTGGTCAGACTCCTAATCTGAAGGTCAGTGGTTCGATTCCCCATGCCCCCACCCCTGCCAATTTGGATTTCCACCGCTGTGGATAACTTACAGCGTCAAAGGCCAGTTGCTCTCATACCATGTCTATGTGGTGTGGGAGGTTAAAAATCCCTTGGGTCGGTAAAAGTGTAGGCTCGGGCTTTCTATCGCCAAACTGTCTAATGGTGAAAACAAGTCTATTCAGACTTATCTATGATCGGCAGTATAAATCGTCAAGAAATAAAAGAAGAAAAAAAAAAGAGTAAGGGTAGTGGGTGGAAAAAGTAATAAATAAATAAATAAAATATTTATATAGCGCCCGATCCAGCAAGCCGTTCTCAGGCGCTTTATATAACAAAAAGTAGAGTGGTGCAGCAGGAGGAGGCTGCAGGAGGAATGGCTGGAGGCAGCGGCGAGGGCGCGTTATAAGCGGGGAGGGGCGCCGCGGGGGTGGTAATGGGTGGAGAGGGAAGGGAGATGAAAGGATGGGGGGGGTCCTCCTCCGCCGCCTATCAAACGAAATGCAAGCATTATGACCAATCTAAGCCCACTAACATACATACACACTCCTCACATACCCCTACCCCCACCCTCTACCTACACCCCCCCCCCCCCACCGACACCCCCCCCCCCGCCATCCCCATTGAGGCAGCCATGGTGCCACATCAGGCGTGGTGAGTGGGTAGGGGGGTTATTTTGGCGATAAGCCCCCCCCCCCCCACCACCACCACCACCCCCAATGCTCTGACCGTCTAATTAACGCTCCATCCTCGAAAGCATCCATCACTCCCAGCCGAGTCAAACCCAAGTTTAAAAAATAAATCCTGGTAGCCTGGTGCACGACACTGCTAGTGTCGCGAAGTACACTTACTTCCACGGGTGAAATGCCATATACACAGGTTGGTTGTTGGAGTTTTACGTCCTGGCAACATCTAAGATCATATTAGTATGGGTACCGACTTGTGATAGTGAGCACTCGTGGCGAGTTATAGTGCTGCCCCACTGGGATACCAGGGCATTGGCACAATGACCTAATAACTCACTGAGTCACATTATCCTGACACTGAGCCAACCAGTCCTTGCCCTATTCTAATAATGCCGGGTGCCTGGCTGGGAAGCGACAAGTATACATTTTTAAGTCATTGGTTTGACTCGACCAGGGTTCGAACCCATGGGTTCCAATTCCACGATCTATCACACATACACAGGTGTGTGCATATGGCCCAGTGTTAGCCAGCCCAAGTTCCCACCGCCTTAATCTTAATTTCTGTTTGTCTTTCACGTTGGTTGTGTCTTCTCGCAAGAGATTTGACCTAACAGATGCTGCTTGGTGTTGATAACCGCTTTGCTTGTTCATCTGCTTGTAGACGTGCACCCACTAGCTTAGTGAGAGCAATGAACTGTTGAGTTTTTCAAACATAATAACGCTGTAACAAAGGCGCTTTCACTGCACCACCAGAACCTCCACTATTCATGTCATTACGATGAAACAAGAATGAGCAAGGGTTAAATATAAACAAGAGCTCCTCAATAATCACATGCAAAAGAAAAGTAAAAGAGAGAACAGCCTAAAGCCACCAGAAGTATCATTAACTAAAACAGGCAAAAACCCTCAAGGTTTTTATTTTAACCAACCAAAATAAGCTAATTTCCACTCGACAGTTCTTTCAAATTCCACTTCATCTGCTGCCTCAGATTGACTCAGCCGGTACGGTACACACATCCAGGCAGGCTCTGCTACTCGTGCCAATCACGTGACCTTCATAGCTAGACATGCCCAGGGGATGGGTGATGGGAGGGGGTGATTCGATTTGCTCCCATCCAGAAGGGAGTGATTGGGCGAGATGGGCCGAGACCATTTGTGGAACAACCTCCCCCCCACATCTCGACACGTCAATACCCCGTCACACCGCCATGTGTACGGTGAATAAGGGAGGGAAGGTAGGAAGGTGGCGCCACCGACTCCCTCCCACCCCCTCGAAAACAGTCCACCACCACCAGTACCCCGGATACAGGTCTGCTCAATCCAGAGAAGTTGCGATAATGTTTTTGTTTGTTTATTGTTCTAAGGTCATATCAGGATGGATACTGACATGTCAGTGTGCACCTATGGCAACTTTATAGTGCTGTCCCTCTGGTAGACCAGGCCACCAACACCATGACCTGATATCCCACTCAGTCACATTATCCTGACATAGAGCCAACCAGGCCTTGTCCTATCCTAATAATGTCGAGCGCCTGGCTAGGAAGTGACAACTATCAATTGTTAAGTCATTGGTTTGACTCGACTGGGGTTCAAACCCATGAGTTCGAATCCCACAATCTACCAAAACGGGAGACGGACGCAACTCATTCAGCCATCCCGCAGTGTCAGGATGTACAACCCAAACAAATCATTATTGGTATTAAAGTATTATTAATTGTCATAACAATTATTATTACTATTATTGACACTACTTAGAGAGACGCAACGCAATATATACAGTTATATGGAGGAGAATCTCTGGCTGGCTCCTAAACCCCCTATTTCTTTATTAAACAAAAAACCAGGGCCAGGTAGCCAACCGGTGGTGGTCAGGTGACCTCCTGCAACCTCACAGGCCTAGTGCCTGCCTCAAGCAGCCCACCCGCCCACCAAGCTGCTCAAGCAGCACCCACAAAGCACTCAGAGGCATGCACCTACCCATTGGATCCGTTCCATAAAACCCCCATAATCCTGGGATTATACGTAGACATTAATTATTATCATTATCCCGAGATTCTAAGAATGTTTGCAAGGTTTGATGATGACAATGACGATAATGATCAGGATAATGATGATGATATTTGTAGTTATGACTTTGAGAATACCTTCTACACCAATGCCTTAACCATGACGATGCTTATTAAGGTCTATCGTCACCGTAGCAACATCATATCTACGACTTCAAGAATACGTTGCATATTGGTTGTAAAAAAGCCGCTTTCGCTATTAAAATAGCTCAGTGTGTTACTCAGTAGCCGCAGGGTAGCTGCGTTAATTAAAGGACTTTTTCTGCAGAGCATGCACAGTGAGCTGCTACCCACATTAGTTCTCGCCACTGCCATCAGAGGACAGGTTAGTAGTGGAAATCCTCAATAAGACCTTTTCTACAAAGCATGCTGCACAGTCAGCTGCTATCCAGTTCTTTCCACTGCCATCAGAGGGCGTGTTGGTAGTGGAAATCCTCTATAAAACCTTTCCCACAGAACATCCTGCACAGTGAGCTTCTACCTACAACATTAGCACTGCTATCAGGATGTAAAGTCCACGGCTGGAATCTGTGGTTGTGTAGGCAGGCTATAATGAAATCAATACAGGCAAGAAGAGAAAGGAAGAGTATAATGGCCCTGTCACACTACGACGTAATGACGTCAGCGTAGGCACAACGTGAAAATAATTATATTACGTCGAAGTTATCGGCGTAGTATGCAAATTGCAGCACAAGTTGGACGTCGATGCGGCATAGTTGACGTGAGTCGGATGTGACCGTAACATTGGCCTTGCGTCGTGCCAACCAACAACCAACCAACAACCAACCAACAACCAACCCACCAAACAACAACCAACCAACAACAACCAACCAACCACCAACCAACCAAAAACTTAATGTGGGTCAACGTGGTGAAACGTAGTGAGCAGCGTTTGACTCACGTCCATCTAACGTCATTGACGTTCGCCGAACGTGTACAGAACGTACAGCGAACGTAAACCCTTACGTTGGAGTTACATTGAAAGTTTTGAACAGGTTCAAAACCTTGACGCGCGCCGACGTAACACGACGTAACGTGACGTAGCTCGACATCAGGCTAACATCATTCTGACGTCATCATAATGTAACCCAACATATGTCAGCGTAATGACGAAACGTGAGCACGTCAGACTTACATTGGCTCATTACGTCATAGTGTGACAGGGGTATAAAGAGTGAAAGTAGTGAGAGAGCCAAGCCCTCGGGTGTATTATTTATAGTGGTACATGAATCTGGCATGGCACACCACCTGACCTTATTCTCCAATGAGAATAAAACATCTCAAGCTCCACCAATGAACATCAAGCATTCCTGGGTTCCCATGGCTACAGTGCTCTGCCCACCACCACCATGTGGCGTGGCTGCTTGGCCACCACCTGCATGAGCTGAGTGTGTGGTGATATGTGACTAACAGAGTGGGGGGGTGGGAGGGGGTAGTGAATAGAGCTCCAAGTGCCCCTTACACACTATCTCCTAGTGCCTCTTTCACACTATCTGACTAATACACAATGACTATTGACCATGAGTAAAGTATCACCAGCAACTACATAAATACAATTATGCACCTGGCACTATATACCTTTTACCATAATAGACCATTTGCATTCCCCCACCAATGCGTTTTATCGGAATATTTTACAAGTAGGTGGGGTCGGTTGGTGGTGAAAATCCTCCATCGGACATTTTCACAGAGCAGCTCACATTAGTTTGTCCACTTCCGTCAAAACTGTGGGTTGGTAGTGGTGTTCATCTATTAAGGCATACCGCCAACATTCCCCCCATTGGTTGCGGACCTCAAAAGGGCAGCTGCCTCCTGCCTCACATTCACCGAAGTAGAGCCATACACAGACACATCAAAGCAAGCAAATAGCAGCAACCACCATTGGATTGATTGATTGCTGGGTTCGCACCATGTTAGCACCAAGGTCAATATCCGTGCAGAAATGCTCACCGTATCTATTGCCACTCTCGTTAAACCATATTCAGATGCCTACATTGAAACTTACACAACATTCCAAAATGGTCAGATCCGTGTCAAATGACAGCAAAGATCATCTCTGATGCAATTTTGAAGCGGTTACTTACATTCATGTCACATGACAGAAAAATGTAACTCATGAAGCAAAGCTAAAATTATAGGAGGCGATACATACAGCCCAGTTGTTCTTAGGATTTACATTTATTAGACTGAATTGCCTTCTGTAATATTAGCTTTGTTTTGTGAGGTACATTTTGCTGTCATAATAAGAGCCCAACTTATTAATAATGATATCGCTAAAAGCAATAACAACATAATGATAGCAATAGTAAAAACAGTAATGACAATGATAGTGTAGTGGTCTGCACTGACCTCTCAGGCAAGGAGCCGCATAGACAGGTAGGCGTGGGTAGTGTGTTGATATCAGGGAGCCTAGGTGGTGTAATGGTTAGCACACTGGCCTTGAATGCAAAGAGATGTGGGTTCGAGTCCCACTCTAGGCACAATATTTCCCATTTTCATCACCCCCATGACAATAGCAACAAGCCATGACACAATATTATTAATAGAAAAATAATAGCAACAATAATATAATAATGATGGCAATAAGGACAAATAATGATTAATAAGTAAAAGAAATAATATCATTAATAATAATAGTAATAATGCCGATGAGAGGAAAACATAAATTTAATAAGATTCACATAAATTACAAATATTAGATTTACAAATGTTATATTTAATTGTCATATTTACTTCTTTTATTGTTGTTTATTTAACCCTCAGATTTTCCACCACTTTCTAACGTCATAATCCCAATGTGATGGATCATACATGTTTCAAACATTCCATTTGTCATATGTCAGGAAGCATGAAATGAAAAGGTTCGGCCAAGTCTCATGATCATCTGGCCTTGCAATGATGATCTTGCTAGGCGCCGTGAGAGCAGGGCAGAAGAAGAGTTAGACGAGAAGAGTTGCGGGAAGACAACAACAAAGAGTGGACAGAACTGGAATACACGTCTCCGAGCGCTGCGGACAACAGGGAAACGTGGGGAGGGCTGGTTAAAAAGTCACCAGTGGTGCCCCATGATCCTTGCGGGTTATGGGAAAGCGAAATGAAGAAGTAACGGCAATAAATAGCACCCACCCTACCCACCCCCACATCAATAAAAACAGATAGAAAAGAAGATTGGAGAAAAACACACCAATAAACAGCACAATATTTCATAAAAGGATTGATTTCCAAGCCATTTCCGCCTCCATACTGATCTAACAAAAACAGACAACACTAGTTTAAATTAAAATAAAATTCACAATACCAATAAACCCGTACCACCACCATTCAAAAGCAGTTCACCCATAATAAAAACCAGGAACAAAAACAACATAATTTGATGAGGTCAAGCCAATGAAAAATGGTTGTTGCATTTTGTAATGTCAGGGCCTCATGCTCTCCACGTTTCACTTCCTTCCACCAACCAGGTTGTGGACATTGCACCTAGAACCAACTCACCCCAACATTCATTTTGTGTTTTTTTTTACAATTCTTCAAAATAAATTCAATTAAAATTGCATAGTGCGATGGCTTTGAGTTTCTGACATAATTTGATGTCTACAACCTACTCCTTCACTTTGGTATGAAGTAATTTTTATTATAAAAGCCAAAATGGCTACCGTTGGAGATATTTGAAGTGAAAACATGCAAACTTAATTTGAGGGTGCATGTCACAATGCTGGACAGCAGTAACAAATTCTATTAAACAGGGATGAAAGTGATCTCCGGGAAGAAAAGCGGAAATGCTGATATTCTCCCATAGGTTTAAGTCAGGGAATCACAGAAAATTTCCGGAAGTCGGGTTTCATATATTTTGGTATACGCTGATAGTGCTGCGCCATTTGAAGCATGTATAGTAGTAGTATATGCTGATAGTACTGCGGTGTTTGGAGAATTTATTAGTGGTATACGCTGATAGTACTGCGGCGTCAGCACTATGTATTAGTATAGATCTACGCTGATGGTGCTGCGGGATTGAAAAATCCCGGAAATCCGCGGATCGCGGAGATCTTTCATCCCTGATTAAATAGACTTTGTATTTCCTTCCATGCAGCAACAAACGTGCACCAGTTTTTAATTTCTATATACAGGATCAAATCTTGGTATGTGTTTTGGTTGATCAAAAGGGATGCGGTCATCAGCGTATGCAGATTTAAACTATTATATATTCGCTCCCGGTTGCATAGTTAGGTTACTCTTATGAAGAGCTTTAACTCGAGCTGAACATACAGACCGACTCTGGTTTCTATTCCTGGAATTTGATCGTGGAATTGTTAGGGAGCCCGGACGCTTCAATTAACATTTCCATCCCTCACCCTCTTCGTCTCGTGCTACTAAACGGTTCGTCGACCATTCTCGTTAAATTACAAATAACGGACATGAATGGATGGCCGAGTGATTAGAGTGTCCGCACCCCTTGTGGGAGGTGGTGGGTGCGATTCCCCTTAATCCCGACCGAAAATTGATACCAGGCACTAACTAGCCTGGCGTTCGCCATTACTAGGAGTAGGATAGGCCAAGGATTGGTTGGCTAAACAGGATAATATGACTGAGCCAGCTATTGCAGTGGGTGGCTAGTACAAAAGTACAGACATACAACGTTGGTTCCGTTTATTTGGGTTTACGTCCGAGAAACACATCAGTTCATTTCAAGTTTGTTTGTGGGGACTTTATGTCGTAGCATGAGCTAAGGTCAGGATGCGACTTTTAGCGTAGCCCACTGGGAGATGAGGCAGCCAGAACCATCAGCTGATATATCCTACTCAGTCACATTATCCTGACACTGAGCTAACGAGTCCCTGCCCTATCCCAGCAATGCCGAGCGCCAGGCTAGGTAGTGACAGGTATAACTTTTGTAAGTCTGTGGTTTGACTCAGTCGGGATCCAGACTCCCGACCTTCCGCATGGGACGCCTGCGCTCTACCCATTCAACTACCGCGTCCGGTGCCGATAACCAAACATTTCTCATACATGATTTACAGTGTCTTCACAGTTTCTGCAACACTTTTAGTCAAGCACACCCATCTGCGCCGACGCGAGACACAGACGCACCGCCTCCTCCCCCTCACACCCGTAATGGTTTCACTTCCGGCCATCGTCAAACCGGGCACCGCAAATGGCGGCTGGGTCGGGCCAGAACCGGAAGTACAAATTATACCCGGCGGCTATTACCGGAAAAAGGTGGTGTGACGGGTGGCAGCGCTGGGCGGAAGGTGTGAACTCCCGTGTGTGGTTGATTGATTGATTGATTGATTGACAGGGGTTTCACGTCCTAAGCATTTTATATCAATGGGTTTCTTCTTCTAGTTATATGGCATGATTCACAACCGATAAGTATGTAGTTATTGGTTCATATTTCTTTTTAAAAAAGTTTGTTTTATTTAACGACGCCTCTCGAGCACATTGATTTTTATCATCGGCTATTGGACGCCAAACATATGGTCATTCTGACATATTTCTTTGGAGGAAACCCACTACCGCCATATAGGTTACTCTTTCAGATAAGCAGCAAGGGGTCTTTTATATGCACTTTCCCACAGTCAGGAGAGCAGATACCACAGCCTTTGAGGAACCAGTTGTGGACCACTGGCTGGAATGGTTCTTTTTTTAAATTATTTTTTGTGTGTAAATATAGTTTATTCATTGAATAAAGTCTTTTGTCAGCGCCGTGGCACTGGTCTTCCAGCCATGTGGCAATACAGTTATTTACAATATATGCACATGTAGTCTGATATCGTCACCAGCAGCTAGCCCAAATCAGCTGAAATAACAATATCAAACATTCAAAGACTTACATATGGTATAGTTTGACAATTCACATACAAAAATAGCAGTTATATGTTGTATTCTTACACACTTGATACATACATGTGTATTGATTAGACCTTTACATTACGGAGTGGTTAGGTGCATAGTTTCCCTTCATAGGTTTGTATGCCTACTATGTTGTGAATTGCAAAACTATCATGTTGTTGGAGTTAACATTTTGAGATGGAGTGAGTGTTAGTAGAATGGTTTGTTTATTCTGTTAGATAGAGTGTGGCTAGCTTATAGGGTTATGCTTAAAAGCTTTATACCTCAGGTGTTTTTTGACTACATGAAGTAGTTTGAGTAAGTAGGTTGTTAGTAATGATGGGATAAACAATGCTTGGAGGATTGTACGTTTCAGTCATTTCTGTTCTGAAACCATATGATGTGTACATGCACTTCTCTGTGCTGAGCGCATGTTGTTTGTTTGTTGTTTTACATCATGGCAACATCTAAGGTCATACTAGGACAGGTACCGACTTTTGATAGTGCGCACCCGTAGTGAATGTATAGTGCTGCCCCACTGGGATATCTAGCTAACCAGTATTTACCTAGTGATGCCAGGCGCCAGGCTAGGTAGTGACAAGTATTAATTTGGTAAGTCATTGGTTTGACTTGACCGGGAATTGAACTCCCGACCGTCCACACAGGAAGCCTGCGCTCTACCAATTCGGTCAGCGCATCCGGTTACTACTGGGCGCATGAGGGCGCCTCAGAGGAGCCCGGAAATGATGTGTTAGCCGTCACCAGGCAGACAGTCGGGAGTCGGCGCGGTATGCCCCAGGTGCCAACTTGAACTACTGACCTATGGTGTACAGTGATGCCATCAAGGCGAAAGGAAACCGAGGCACTTAACTGATAAACCGCCCAGCCAGCAAGCCCGCCACGGTCAAGGTCACCCCACTTTACCAATGAATCATTCCATTTGATGGTATTTACCCTAATTTACCGACAAATCACACACAACCCACACACTAGGCACGCTCAAATCTAGCCGTATCCCCATTTGATTTGATTTGATCCATTTAAAAAGGCCACGTCGTCGTCATCACCACCACAAGAAACTGTTTCGCGGATTATAAAATTTTAATAAAATTTGGGTATTTTGGGGACTAGCCGGATCTCAGCCATTATACATGTATGTGTGCTTATTGTAGTGAATGACTGAATAATAATAATAATAATAATAATAATAATAATAATAATAATAATAATAATAATAATAATAATAATGGTAATCTACACATATAGAGGGCCCTCGTTTGCAGGATCCATCCTAAGGCACTGTACAATAAAGCCCACCACCACTATCAGAAATGGTGCATGTCACCCATAGTAATTCATAAGGTGAAAGAAGTTGCAACGGCTTGTGACGCCCACACCATCTTGGGGCACATCGCTACAACCTTAGCCGCCAATGTGGGGGCCGACCACACCACCTAGCGGATGTTTCACCACCTCCGCACCACAGCGCAAGCAACTCACCCACTACTCTTCTGGACCCAAACCCGCACGGTCAAGAACGATCCCAGTTGATAAATTAGCCACCCACCGCCCTACAACATAGACAGACACTTGCGAGGTTTGATTTCTCTCGAAGCAACACAAATGACTCCAGAAATCAGACATGAGAGGCAGTCAGGATCACGTGAGGAAAAAAAATATAAAATAAAATAAAAACCCTCTTTGTCCACGTAAATTACATCCCCTCACGGCTCCCGACCTGATATGACCTCAGATGTTGTCAGGACGTAAAACTCCAACAACCAACCAATATCCCATCCCCTCAGTACCAACACCCAGACCGGCTGGCCGATTCAGTATGAGCACCGGGTGGCTTCATATGTGGGAGATCGTAGGTTCGAATCCCAGCCGAGTCTATCAATGACGTACAAAATTGATACTCGTCGCTACCTAGCCTGGCACTTAGTATTACTAGGATAGGGCAAGGCCTGCATTATCTCAGTTTCAAGATAATGTGACTGAGTGTTCACGGTGCCAGCAGTCTGGTCTCCCAGTGGATGGGTACGCGACTATGGTGAGTGGGTGAGAATGGCGGGTGGGTGGGTGCATCGATAGACGTTAAATAGGTGACTGAGCGCGCAATGCCTACTGGAATAGGTGCGTGCTTCCTAGAGCCTCCTGGCGATGTGGTCGAGTATGAGTGATGCAAGTCATCCACCCACGCCCACCCACCCCACACACACACCCAAATACCACACCCACCACCACCACACACGCAAAGCCTGCATAATTTAGACTAGAAGCCACATTCGTTTAGCTCAGAGTGCGAATCGCCTGCCATCTCCCCAGCCCGACCCCCACTCGACACCCCCCCGCCCCTGCTCTCCGCCCGCTTCCACCCACACACTCGTCCTCGCCTCAAACCCTCCCACCCAACACCCAACCCAACCCATGCCATTGACTCACTCCCACCCACTCTAATGCCCCTCACTCCCGCATAGACCCCCTCCCCGTTGGGGGTGGGGGTGGGGGTGGGGGGATACTGTTTGTGGGAAGTTGTTTGTCCCCGCCCACGCCCCTGCTCGCCGACCACGCCCCCGGTAACCGCGGGATGTAAACAGCGTCGTTTGTCTGCGGGCCGAGTCAGCAGCACGCAGCCGCACACTGCACTAGCTTGCGTCCTGAGGCGCAGGCAGTGTGCTCCTGGGTCAGTAACACACCTTCCACTCAGCACATACACATACACCTCCCCCCTCCCCCCACATTAAAGCTGCATAGTCCGATGAAATATCAAATTTTTTAAACCAAACCAATTATCTAGATTTGATCTTACATATCTAACTTAGATGCTGATGCACTTATTAAGCATTTGGTTCTGCCTAGAAGGCAATAACAAGTCAATTTAACAGAACCTGTTACTGCAGAAGTCTATGGTGTCAGAGTTTTGGCAAGCTTGCCAAAACTAATTTTCCATGTTTGCACTCAAAATATCTCAAAAGTTTACCATTTAAAATAACAGTAACTTTGAACTAATGTAAAGTAGATCCTAGTGATCCATCTAGTATATTTATCTCAGAAAAAATACAGAAATTCAAAACCATCGGACTATGCAACTTTAACACCTCTACCAAAACACATACACAAACATCCCCCCACAAACACATTTTCTATAAACACCCCCCCCCCCCCAACACCTACACCTACAAATCCCCCACAAACACTACACATAACCCCCCCCCCCCCACTTCAAACACTTCCCCCTCAAACACCTTCACTATGAACACATCCACCACAAACAACTTCCCACAAACACTACTCCCCAACCCCCCCCGCCTGCACCCCCAACCAACACTTCTTCAACCCGCACCGTGGGGTCCCTTCCGACCACTCTCCCTTGGGTGAGCCCCACCATCGGATCCCCCCCCCCCCCCCACACACACACACACCTCCACCATATCTCATCTCACTAAGGGCACACCCGCTCCTATACAATGAGCCACCCTCTAATTACCTGTCCCCACATACAGCGTTCTGGAAGCCTCAGGAAGCCACAGGAAGCCACACGGAAGCCACTCTATCAGTGAACAACAAAAACCTGCCCCTGCGTCTCTCCGGGGCCGGGGCGAGGGTGGAGGATGGAGGGTGGAGGATGGAGGATGGAGGATGGAGGATAGAGGATAGAGGGTAGAGAGTAGCGGGTAGAGGGTAGAAGGTAGTGAGTATCAAATGGGTGATTCTTGGACTTTTACGTTCTGGCAACATCTAAGGTCATATCACGATGGGTACTGACTTATGACAGTGCGCACTCATGGTGACTTTATAGTGCTGCCCCACTAGGAAATCAGGCCACTAGCGCCATGACCCAATATCCCACTCAGTCACATTATTCTGACACTGAATTAACGAGCGATAAGCATTCATCTTTTTGACTCGACCGAGAACTCCCGATCTCCCAGAAGGCTTGATATTAACAATGGTGCTGAATCACAACCAACCACTCTTCAATTCCTTACTTTAAAAGAAAAGTACAGTATGACTCAAGCACAAGTTGTGTCAACGCTTACTTGCGTAAGTTTGTTAGTTGCTGCTAAGACGGTCCTTGGTGAGATATCATACACAATTCACACTGCGTCCATACACACAGCAGTAGTTGATTAATTCAATATGGAGATCTATACACTACACCATCACCCCCTGAGATATCAATGCACACCACAAACAGTCCCCCCCCCCACCCCTTTACACTCACCGTTACCATGGCAACGTGATAATAGGGTATGGCAATGTGCATGTAGCCTGTAGATGTGCCAAGTAATGCATTATGTGAATATAAACAAGTCATTATGTTATATGATGTCTTAATGGCATGGCATCCATACAGGTCTGAGTCAGGAGCCACCTGCATGTGGCCATTATCCCACCTCCAGCTCCTGCAGGAAATTACATATATATATATGGGTGATGTATAAGAATTATACGACTACGAGTATAAATTCATGGAAGTTACTAACATCCATCTACTAACTCTAGTTATGCCCGGTGTCACCTCCTCTCGGGCCCCCGCGGCCTCCCCTCACTCTGCGCTCAATACTCACCTATATTTACAGCAGTACACACATGATATTATATACAATATACGTTTTACTGTATATAAGGGGAAATAACTATTTTGTGTATATATAGATATATAGGCTCCCCGATGCCATCAAACTACCCACGCCTATCTGTGCATGTGGTGTTTCACATGGGGAGGCGCATGCGCCTCACTACCCTCGTCCCCCTGGAATTCTAAGTCTCATACTTAGGATTACAAAAATCAAGGTAGCGCGTTGCTGCTTGGAGTTTTATGTCCTCTCAACATCTAAGGTCATATCAGGACGAGGGCAGGTATCACACTAAGACTAAGAGTACATAGACATGTGGAACTCCATCACTGAACAGCATCCCACGTGCATTTCAAGGTAACATAAGGAATGATAATAGCTGGTTTTCACCACCAACCCCGCCCTATCAGGTCAGCGTGGTTAACAATAACAGCTCATTACGCATGCTCCTAGATCCAACAGACACAAAGGTCGACCGTTCAGACTGAGCCTGTTTAACAGGGTAATTAATACGTGTAGATACACAGACCGCCACTGATGGCAGGTCGGCAGTGTCAGCACAGTGTCTGGTGGAATGCTTAGCAGTAGAGCAGTAAGCGTTAACCTAAAAGCACCAATCACCAGCGCCACACACACGCACGCGCACACACACACACGGCTCCTCCTTTCAGGCGTTGACGAACACTGATTGTGGTTTCATTGTGAACAAACAGGAAAAAATAACAAACAAACAATCCCACACACATTCACACCGCCACGAGACACGAGATGGGTGTGTGGAGGTTTGTGTTGCGTGGGGGGGGGGGGGGAGGGAGGGAGTCGCGCGTGTGTGTGTGCGTGTGTGTGTGGAGGTGAGTGCGTGTGCGGAGGTGAGTGCATGTGTGGAGGTGAGTGCGTGTGTGGAGGTGAGTGCATGTGTGTGTGGATGTACGTGTGGAGGTGTGTGTATGGGACAGTGTGTGGTGTGTGTGTATGTGTGGAGATGTGTGTAGGTATGTGTGTGTAGGTGTGTGTGGATGTGTGTAGGTATGTGTGGATGTGTGTAGGTATGTGTGGATGTGTGTAGGCGAGTGTGGATGTGTGGGGACAGTGGGTGGTGTGCGCGGAGGTCTGTGTATGTGGAGGCGGGTGGTGTGTGTGTGTGTGGGGGGGGGGGGGGGGGGGCTGCGGGTGGCGAGTGGCGGTGTGTTGAGCGGACGGAGACAGTTGGTGGTGGATGTTCGTTGGAAGTAAGGGAAAGATCCATGTTTGCAGGGTTGCCAACATTGTAAAATGAAAAACCAGAAAATCTTAAGGGATGTTATATTGGAGGTGGTAGTGGCTTTGCACCATAGGCGCGAAGCCAAGTGTGTGTGTGGCGAGGGGGGGGGGGGGGATCTGGGGGTATTCCCCCAGAAAAATCTTTAAATCTTAGATGCTCTGTGGTGCTTTTTGGACTTGTCTGTGATAGATTTCTACATTCTTTTATATGTTCTCCGCAATAATATGTAAGGTTGATATATTAGTATATTAATGGTATTGTACGGCGTAAGATGATGATGGGACATAACATATTTTACACTTCACGGTGAGGTGATGATGTGACATAAAAAAGTGTACACCTTATGGCGAAACCATAAGGGTTGGCAACCATGTGCTTGACATGGCAGGCCAGTAATCGCACAGCCCCTGACGCCCCCCCCCCCCCCCCCACACGCGCCCACTAATCCCAATCCGAGGCTGTCAACAGCCAGAGTCGCGGCCTACAAACTAATCACCGTGGACCGAGCATGGAGGAGGGAGTAGAAACAAATCAACGACATATTGTAATCCCAAGTGACTATCCTCCAATCCGCATGTACAAACTAAGATGCCAATAATCTCTGTAAAGCGTGACACTTCCCCGCCATTTTTGATATTGTTCATGCCATCTCATAATCCCATCCATAAATAAGTCAAATGCACCTTAATTACTACTAAGGACGGAAGACCAGCACCTCAATGCTGAAACACGACATCTGTGTGGGAAGTGTTGGCGAAGTGTTTGTGAAGTATCGGCAAAGTGTTGGTGAAACTGGGTGCCTCAATCAGACCGTGTCAGCCCTGGATGGAGAGGGGTGCTGGGTAGATGGTACGGGGGTGAGGAGGTGGGTTGACGGAGAGACAAGGAGCCCCGAGCACGGCAATAAGGGGCACGGGTGTCGGGGTAGCTGGTAGAGGAGCCCCCCCCCCCCCCCCCCCGACCCAGACTGGCGAGGGGTGGGTGTAGGTAGCAGGGTGTATTGTGGGTTGGTGTGATTTGGTTTTTGTTTGCGTGTTGTGGGTTGGTGTTTCTCCTGTATTCCTCAAGCGGAGGACACACGTCCATTACATTATTGTTTCTTGTCCCAGCTCAATAATCAGAGATTGTCGAGTATCAGACTGGCCCTCAATTGAATGTAGTACCCGTCTAGCAGTACTAGTCCTGTAAGCTGGGAAATATGCAAATACCTGTCATGGTACCGAGAAAAAAAAACCATTTGACGTTGATTGTATAATAAAACATTTCCTACGACCGAATAACTGTCAGTACCAGTACAAACTGCGGAGCCTACAGCACAGCCACACTAAAGATCTGGTGACCAGATTTTACCATGTATTCTTTACATAAATATTCGATACATCTAAAGAATATATTCACATTCCAGAAAGATTAACCGCATTGCATTTAGAATGGGTTATTTGAGCTCCAACCCAGGAGGTTGAAACTGATCTGCCCAGCACCATCAGACTGAATGAGTACCCCGTGGCTATTCTTAGTTCACTGACGTCAGACAGACAAGGCAGAGGTGGAATTACATAGGTTATAAGGCATAGCCAAAGGGCTTCAAATCCACTGTCAGTAATAGTAGCGTTTGTACTAATTCCATGAAGGACCTTTTATTGCAGCGAACTGTTTACATCTAATCCTCCTCTATAATTTCCAGTCTATTTAATACAGAAAGCCAAGGCAACTGCGTGAGCACCTACATCAGTGTCCCCGTCCTGATATGACCTTAGATGTTGCTAGGACGTAAAACAACAACAAACAAACAACAAACCTACATCAGTGCAACAGCTGAGGAGGGTTGGCTGGTTGTGGGAGTTTTACGTCCTGACAACATCTAAGGTTATATCAGGAGCTGAGGAGGGTCATTTTGGCTGAATGACGCTAATCGTCCCAACTTGACCCCAGTGCCTTCATTGGGTGCCAAATAACTACCAGCGAATAGGCGGTCTCAAGATTTATTATTACACCACTGACGCTGAACGGATTAGTTTCCGGTTCCGTATGAGGTGACCAATCCTTCTCTCCTAGCGGCACTCCTACCAGTTGACCGGTACTACTTTCAATTTAGGCCAGTTGGGACAAGGAATAATGACATAAATAGAGAATAAAGTAGTCCCTGTTTTTATTCAATTTAAATATTCAATCCAAAATATATTACAAATTTGGTGTTTCTAACTGATAACAAACACAATATTAGGGTGGTGTAATAAATAATGAATGTCACCCTTCCATCATTACAGTTAGGGACACACCTAGATTGGTATCAATCTAGACTTGGTTGATATGCATGCAGCCTCAGCTGGTTTGATATCAACCCGCAATAGCTGTGTTCTGTAACCCTAACGCTGGAAAGCGGTTGCTATGTTTATAAATATGTTGAAATTATAAATAGTCATATTTGATCAGAATAAATGTGAATAAGTAAAATTGTGTTAGTCATGTTAGCGCCCCTTTAAATGTCAGTGCCCTTAAAGCTGCATAGTCCGATGAAATATCAAATTTTCAAAACCAAACCAATTATCTAAGTTTGATTTTACATATCTAACTTAGATACTGATGCACTTATTAAGCATTTGTTTCTGTGTAGAAGGCAATACTAAGTCAATTTAACAGAACCTGTTACTGCAGAAGTCAGTAGCCGTGTTTACACGGGAAATTGTGAAGCGATTTAGGCAAATCGATTTATATGAAGCGATGTAGTGGCGCGATTACACGGACTGAGTTTGAAAGTGTGTCGGCGCCGGGAACCAGCAGCCTTAGTGAGCCTGTAGCCGGCGAGTACTGCTATTTGTTTAGTCGCCGCCCAGGTGGTTTACATAAAGTGAATCATATGAAGCGAATCAGCCCTAATCCGCCTCAGAGTCGCGTTTACACGGCGAATGTGAGGCGAACTAGGCAAGGCGATTTATATGAAGCGATTTAACTCTCCCGTGTAAACACGGCTTATGGTGTCCGAGTTTTGGCAAGCTTACCAAAACTAATTTTCCATGTTTGCACTCAAAATCTCTCAAAAGATTACCATTTAAAATAAAAGTAACTTTGAACTAATGTAAAGTAGATACTTGTGATCGATCTAATATATTTATCTCAGAAAAAATACAGAAATTCAAAACCATCGAACTTATGCAACTTTAATACTTCTAGTGATCTCACTTACAGATTGCAATCCAAATCCCCCCCCCCCACCCCCAATCCCTACATTTCCTGAAAAAAAGAATTCCCATATCGCATGCCAGCCCACCTCACCTCTGGGCAGCGTCAAACGCCGAAAGGAATCAAGGCAACTCACCTGAAACAGGTAGGACACGGTTGAGTTAACACAGAATATCACAAATTAGGTGAACAATTAGGGGCGAAATAAGAAAGCAAATACAGCATCACAAAAGACTCAGTGTGTGGTGGGGTATTTTTGTTGTTGTCTTTTTTTCTCTTTGCACATGAGAAACATGGGGAACGCAAAATCAAATACACACTTTTGCCATTCTAAGCCTAGCGTCCTAACCATTAGGCTAAGATCCCCGATGCAATCACTCGACCCATACCTCCCTGTGGCATTTCATATGGTCAGTTTAAGAAGGTGATGGGTTTTTTTCTCTCTAACATTTTTCTTGTAAACAAAAAAGGAGAGTTTTAAAGCTAAATCCCACAGATAATTTGATTAAGATCACACAAATTCATTCCGCTTCAGACTTTCTCTATTATTTATATTATACAAAATAAAATTAACAAACGATTCATGGCAAATGACAACAACAGATGCAACAAGGCAAATTTCAAAAGCACGATATGTAATTAGAACAGTGCCTTTCAAATATTGCAGACTCGTTTAATTATGCGTGTACATGGACTGAACAATTACCGTTATTTGTATTTTTATCTACTTACATTGTTTTCACAAACAGTTCAGCGTAATATGCATTACCTTTAGGAAAATTAACCCGTTACAAATCAATATTACACAGTAGACCTTTTCCAAGGACCATGCGCCATGAGCAACTATCCAAATTAGTTTTGGCAATGCCATCAGAGGGATGGATGGTGGTGGAAATTCTCTACAAGACCATTTCCACAGAGCATGCTGCACATTGAGCTGCTACCCACATCATTAGGTCTTACCTCTCCCGTCAGAGGGCGGGTTGGTGGTGGAAACGGTTTATACCTGTAGATATAACTATCTGTAAGCAGATAATTTGTTGATACTAATGATGGATGTTAGCCAATACAGTGGCTGGTTGGTTGTTTGAGTTTTACATCCTCGCAACATCTAAGGTCATATCAGGACGGGTATGGACTTGTGTCAGTGTGCACTCATGGTGACTTTATAGTGCTGCCACACTGGGAAATCAGGCCACTTGCACCATGACCTGATATCCCACTCAGTCACATTATCCTGACACTGAGCTAACCAGTTCTTGCCCTGTCCTATTAATGCTGAGCGCCAGGTTAGGAAGTGACAAGTATCAATTTTATAAGTCATTGGTTTGACTCGACCGGGAACCGAACTCCCGATCTCCCGCATGTGAGGCCTGCGCTCTATCGATTCGGCCACCGTATCCGGTATCAATACAGTTACAGGACTTCATGTAAGCAGATAATTTGTTAATAGATGTCAGTCAATACAGACATTACTTAATGCAGTATGTGATAAATAATACATACTCCAGCACCACCTGGCCGTGTAAAGACCGCTCTGTAAGGTGCTTAGAGGGATTGGGGTGGGGAGGGGAGGTAGACAGAGGAAGCGAAAAGACATCATCAAAGAGGTGGTAGTAGTACAGGGAAATGAGAGCAAAAGACAGGCGCAGACTGCACGAACCACTGGTGAGCGGAGATCAAAGTGAGGCAAAAACATCACTCCAGTGAGCTGCACCAGGCCACCAGGGGGCGCACTGGTTCTCTACTCTCACACACACAGACAGTCACTCACTCACTCACTCACTCACACCAGTACACGCACTCACAAACGCACACACGGGGTGGGGGGTAGACTGGTGCTACTCAACTCACTCACTCACTCACTCACTCACTCACTCACTCACTCACTCACTCACTCACTCACTCACTCACACACACCACCACACACCATTACATCATCATGCTGTCGGTCGCGATGCGACAAAGACTGCTTTCATTACTTGACTGCCGCTCTCCATTTAGCTCTATGCTGTGAGAGTGATGTCCATGAGTCGGTCTTAAGGGCGCATTCCTTACACGCGGTATGCGGTATGCGAATGCGACAAAAAATCTAAACTCCTTGAAGCCTATGGGCTACATTCCTTACATGCGGTATGTGGTATGCGAATGCGAATGCATTTTCCGATCGGTCCCTGTAGCGATCGGTGCGGCATGCGGTATGCGGCACGCAGGGTGCGAATAGAAACCTGCATCTGATGTATCCATTAGTTTAACACTAGGAGAGGCGACTGAGCATTACGGAACGGTTTCACACAGGGGTGAGGAGGGGAAACACATGGTGAGCTGGGCACCCGGGAGACATACGGTTAGGGGAAAGCTAAAAATGCTACCCTATGCACAGAAATAGGAATACTTATCTATAATTTGGTTATAATAAAGGTAGGAACCCCCATGTGACGTACGAAAAGGTACATAGATATAGATGCAATATTTGGTCATATACAGAGCAGTATGGAGAATAATTGTTTATTTTTATTTTTTAAATATAGCCAGTCGTGTGCCGCATACCGCATACCGCGTGTAAGGAATCATGCCATTCGCATACCGCATACCGCATGCCGCATACCACGTGTAAGGAATGCCCGCTTAAATGTCTCTCAACTTCAGGTTTCTCTTGATGGTATCCTTGAACCGGGGGTGAGGGCGCCCTCTCTTTCTGTAACCAGCAGACAGTTGAGAATAGAGGATCTGCTTTGGTAGCCTGTCTGATGACATCCTCATGAGGTGTCCAGTCCACCGGAGATTCTTTTTGATCAAAAGATCTTCCATAGAGGGCAGCCCCGTCCTTCGAGAATTTCCTTATTTGTCACTTTGTCCTTCCAGGTCACTGAGGTATTGCAATACCTGCAATACCTGCATACCACACCATTACATCCATTATATACACACACCATAACAGACACAAATAGGCAGTACTTCACTCACACGCACACACGGGGTGGGGGGTAGGGGGTGGGGGAGAATGACGCTCGCAACTCACACTCACATATCACATTCACATATCACTCACACGCACACACGGGGTGGGGGGTGGAGGGGAGGGGAGACTGACGCTCGCAACTCACACTCACATATCACACACGACACACACACGCCACGCACAGACACACACCATACAGACGCGTACCAGACTGGCCCTGTGTGGAGGCAGTGAGAACAGGGCCCACACAGGGTGTGTGGTGGTGGTGGTGAGGCTGTGTGGAGGCAGTGTGAATAGCGTCCCCACAGGCATGTGGGGGTGGGGGTGGGGGCCGGGGCGGTGTGGGGGGCGGTGTAGGTGTAGGCCGGCGGGCGCCTGTTTGTGCGCATGCGCACTGGAGCAGATAGGTCATCAGAGAAGCCGACCGGGTGGGGGGGGGGGGGGGGGGGGGGGAGCGGCGGAGTGGGGCGACGAGTCAGTGGGGAAATGAGCTGTGTGGCAGGCAACACTGGCTACCAGCAGCAGGCACTGGCCGTGTATGTGACCGGGTAATATATAGCAGCCCACCAAAGAACAACAAAGAAAGAGGTAAAATCCCGGGTCGCAGTACCACCGGTTTGATTCAATTACTTGCATGTGGCGCTCCAATGGAGAAATAGGGAACTATATAGCCTGTAGTCCATAATATGTAGATGGTGAGTAACGGTTAGCTACCTTTGGAGTAAACTGAATGGGGATGGTGCCTTCTTTACATTACCATAATGCATAATAGGGCGCATATATAAATCAGATACACATATTTATATGTGAATAGATTTATGCATATGCATATATATATATATATATATATATATATATATATATATATACATACACATGGTAAAGACACTAACCCGGAACGCCAAGAAGTTTGGATTCGAATTAATTCTCTAGGCGCAATATTTCTCACTTGCAAACCCTCCCCCATAAACACACTAATAAAAATGTCCACAGTAAAAAGTTCTGTGAATCACTACCAGATTCTCACAAGTTACACAGGACCCCCTAGTGCTATTACCATGGGGACCTGGTACTGTAGCGGTGCTTTAATTATCACAGTCACGTGATCCACATACACTTCTTCTAACGTTGAATAGGCCAGCGGTTTGTGCACTTCTGCCATATTTTCTAGATAAATACATTAGATTGATCATTATAATGTAATTTATATTAGTTTGAAATTGCTTAAACAAAATTATTATTATAAAGTGCTAACTTTTGAAATATTAACAGTGAAAACATGCCAAATTAATTTTGGCGTGCATGTTAAAATTCTGATCCCATAGGTATTCAGCAGTGACGGATTCTAATTAAATTGACTTAGTATTCCAAACACACCCACACAAATCTAGGCTCTACCAGAGCTCCCTTTTACCAGAGCTACCCCGTCAGTGTCACGTGATCATCCAGAGGTTGTTATATGTAATACAGCTTCGTGCAGAACAAATCGATAAAAGAATGGAAGGAGGATGGGCGCGGGGGAGGGGGGGGGTGATTTCATTAGATTCACCCCGTCATGTGGGAGTGTCAGTGTGCAAGAAGGCAGAATGTCGGAGCCGCCGGGACGGGGCCGGGTGTGTGCTCATTCCCAATTCAAAAAAAGCTTCTTCCAGTTTGTGAAAGGCTGAATCCAATTAGGCAGGGCATTGCTGAGCAACAAAGAGAAGCAGCATGGAGGGGGACGCAGCAGGCAGCACACTGAAGGAGCTGGTGGGGTGGGGGGTCACGGCAGGGTCCCACCCCGTTATGCAGACCTGAGGGGGAGGTGTCAACAGAGATCGGACTCCTCTTACCCACGGATCACTGTCAGTATGCAACCAACATTAGCAGTAATAATACAGTGCTAAGAAGGATCACTGTCAGTGTTCAACCAATATTAGCATTAACAATGTGGTGTCAACAGAGAGTGGGCGCATCTAACCAACAGATCAGTGTTAATGTTCAACTAAAATTAGCAGTAACAATGGGAAGCATTGTTGTATATAGATTACAGAAGGTATCTCAATACTAAAATTAAAATAGCTATGGTATATACAGACATGTAATGTATATAGGCATCATTGGTCTACATATATATGCATACACTTTTATACACACACACAGGAGGCTCGGTGACAGGAGGCTGTCAACTCAAAAGGAGGCTGCATTGTGTGGGAATGTGGCACTGTGGTGGTATCGCACTGATGCATTATGGATCAAGCCTTGGAAGGCATTTCGGAATCCCACCCCCGCATCACTCCTCTCCCCCCCACCAACATAGCATCCCATACTAACTCACGATAGCGCCTACTCATATGCGCGTGCGCATATGAGTAGGCGCGCATGCACGCATGCGCACACACACACACACACACACACACACACACACACACACACACACACACACACACACACACACACACACACAAACATATGCAGTGAAGATTTTATCCGAGTCTGCATCGAGAGTTGCAACACAAGTTATGCAGATGGCTCTTGGGATATTCTGAGTTCCGCTGGTGCCTCAGGGAACACTGAAGCTGTGACACTGCACGCCGAGTCACAGCTTCAGTCCTTCCTGAGATACCAGCGTTTGTTTTTGTTTGTTTGTTTGTTTCGGGTTTTACATCTTGTCAATATCTGAGGTCATATCAGGATGGATACCGACTTATGACAGTGCGCACCCATGATTACTTTATAGTAGTGCCTCAACGGGAGACCAGGCTGGTGGCACCAGGACATGATATCCCACTAAGTCAAATTATCCTGAGACTGAGCAAAATAGTCCTTGCCTTAACCCAGTAATGCCAAGCACCAGGGTCATCATCATCATCATCATCATCATCATCATCATCATCATGCTGTTGGTCGCGATGTGACAAAGACTGCTTTCATTACTTGACTGCCGCTCTCCATTTAGCTCTCTGATGTGAGAGTGATGTCCATGAGTCGGTCTTAATGTCTCTCAGCTTCAGGTTTCTCTTGATGGTATCCTTGAACCGGAGACGAGGGCGCCCTCTCTTTCTGTAACCAGAAGACAGTTGAGAGGAGAGGATCTGCTTTGGTAGCCTGTCTGATGACATCCTCATGAGGTCTCCAGTCCACTGGAGATTCTTTTTGATCAGAAGATCTTCCATAGAGGGAAGCCCCGTCCGTTCGAGTATTTCCTTATTTGTCACTTTGTCCTTCCAGGTTAGCCTCATGATTGAACGCAGATGTCGCATCATGAAGGCATGCAGCTTTTTCACCTGTCCAGGCCTCGGCTCCGTATAGTAGGGTGGATAGCACGATTGCACGGTAGATCTTGCCTTTGACCCGCATGGACACATGGTGGTTGTTCCAGAGTCTCTGTCGTAGTCGGCCGAAAGATGTGCTAGCCTTGGCCATCCTCCTCTGTATCTCAGCATCAATGCGTCCATCACTTGATATAGTGCTTCCGAGGTAGGTGAATTCCGGAACAGAGTTCAGCTTGTTTCTGTCAACCATGATATCCTCCTCTCGGGTTCTTGTAGAGTTGGGTTGGTACAGCACCTCCGTCTTCTTGATGTTAATCTTCAGGCCAAACTTCTTTGATGCATCGGAGAAAGCGTCCACTATTTTCTGGATCTCTTCAGCAGAGTGGGCAACCAGTGCACTGTCATCTGCGAATAGCAGCTCTCTCACCAGTGTACATTTCATGAAAGCTGCCTGCAAAAGTGATGAAGTGCTGCTGGCTTTTGCAAGTTACTAGCGGCACTCTCTCGGGGAGCAAATAGAGGTTTCACACCAGAAAGAACATGTCTAGACAGGCGCAAAACTATTTGTCCCTGTAGTGGCTGGTTGGGAGATGTTGGGAGTTCCATACATCAACCGCCCTTGATGGTGCCACAGTGACATGGTTTTCTGTTCAGGGTTTGCTCCCTTAGCCTTCGGTTCTGTCAAGAACCTGTACCACAAGGCAGTGGTTTACAACTCTGCAGGGCAGGGGCGTCAAACTCCCTGAGGTATTGCAATACCTGCATACCATCACGCCAGGGTACATGGTGACAAGCATCAAAGTAGGAAGCCATTCATTTGACTCGGGTTGGTTTTCAGCCAGCCAGTAATCTTAGCGATTGAGCCATCCCGCTTGATACGCGATACCAGTGTAAAACCCACTGCACAGAATTATCAACCATAACTTCACTGTCCCAAGACATCAAGTACAGTTTTAAGGACATGATAATTATGCACCCAGTTCTTTGTGGTTGTGAAGTTTGAGCGCAATTGCATACTCATAAATATATCCAAATCACGATAATAACTCGAAAACATTTAATAGAATATGATTGTAGATTTTGATTTGTTTTTGTCATGCCTCTGAAATAAAGTGGGATTGTCTTATTTTATGTGCATTCAGTCTGAATACGATCGTAAATTTGTGCGCGCTTTCAATCTTGAAA
Source organism: Branchipolynoe longqiensis (assembly GCA_030323885.1). Lineage (NCBI taxonomy): Eukaryota > Metazoa > Annelida > Polychaeta > Phyllodocida > Polynoidae > Branchipolynoe > Branchipolynoe longqiensis. The sequence goes on along the minus strand of CM059201.1, from coordinate 21,865,105 downwards.
TGGGGGTGTGTGCTTCTATTGGGTAGCGTGCTTCTATTGGGACATATACGGTATTATGTTGGATGCAATGGCGGAAAGAATGCCTTCACTTGCTGAGTAGCAGGAATACAAAGCCAAGTTAATCGAACCAGTCACTGGTACAGTCTATTGTGTACAGCTTTTTCTACGTTTATGCAAAGATTCACACAAAGGGGAGGAACGCGGACTGGAGGAAAAAAGAGTTTATTTAGGTGACCTCAATCCTCAGAGGGAAGAAACAACAGAAGGTAAGAAACAGGAAGGAAAGGGTGGCCCTGACATCTCGGCTGCTGGAGGTGTAGTGAGTGAAATGGCAGCAGTGTAGCGGCAGGTTCCGGTGGCAGGCGACGGGTAGTGGCACAGGGAGCGAGGCCCGAGGTGGGATGAGAGTCCACAGGGAGAAAGGTCGAACAGCTGGGGGTGCTTCCTTAGCTGGGGGTGCTTCCTTCGCCGCCGCGAATCAAATGTGATGCTACACATTACGCATCAATTAAGTTTTCATATTTTCACTTCAAATATCTTCAAATTTAATTGGTTAATTCAAACTAAAGTAAATAGATTATAATAATCTATTAATCTAAAGATTTTATTTTTTTTAAGATTCAGAAACTGAAAACCATCAGATTATGGAACTTTAAGCAGCATTGAGCCTCATTGGCATTTGGGAGGGGGAAAGAAGGGGGGGGGGGGGGGAGGGCACCACCTTGGTATACAAGGAACAGTAGACATCCAGCTGCAGACTTTTAGCCTGCCACATCAATCGGCGTCTCACGTCAGAATAGGGTCATATCCGCTCTGAGCTAACAAAGCACCACGGGAGAAAACGTCCGCGAAACTGCCTCCTGGGGATCGCATGCAGTGTCGCCATCTGGTGGCGAACAATTGAGTGAGGCCCAATCGCCGCGCGGGCTAATTAATATAAAGCCAATGACTAATAGGGTTCCCCCACGAGCATGCGCCATGTAGTATCCTGACCTTGCCACCAGGGGGCTACCATAGCTCAACAGCTCCAACCCGACTTACCGCAAAAATAATGGTGAACTAATTTCAGTGACTCAACAGTTCTTTCTTGTTTTTCCGCTTTCTTCATTAGGAAAAAGTATTAATTAATTTGTAGGGGAGGGGGGGGGGGGAATGGATGCAATCAGGTGGTTAAGTTCTTATCAGGAAATATATATTACATACATAATTATGTAATAAATATATAACTAGAATGAACGCAAGTTCTTGCATCACGTGCTTATCACGTGATAGTCACAGCAACTTAGGCTCACTCTCCTATCAGAGCCTTTACCGTTAAACAGTGTTCTATCACATGGTACAGTCACACCGAGTTAGGCTCACTCTCCTATCAGAAGCTTTACGCTTAAAGGCTAAGTGTTTCGGGGTGGACAACAATTGAAATTGGCATGGAGACTGACTTAGGAACTATCAGACACGTCGCATCCACACGCTGAAGGCAGGCATGCCAGCCGGAGAAGGCAGAGTCCAGAGAAGGCAGAGTCCAGATGGGGGCAGCAGAGGCTGCTCTGAAGGCACGAACGTAAGGAGGGACGGGGAGATCATGGCAGGAAATGGGGAGACCGAGAGGGTGGTGGGGAGTGCAGTAGCAGTGGACAAAGGACGGAGAGAAAGGAGAGAGAAGAGAGAGAGAAGAGAGAGAAGAGAGAAAAGAGAGAGAAAGGAGAGGGATGGGAGGAAGAAAAAAAGTGGAGGAAGAGGTGGAAACGGAGCGAGAGAAGAGCTGGGAAGGAGAGAGAAGATGAAGAAGGAGAGAGGGCAGAAGGGTGGGTAAAAGAAGGAAGAAAGAAGAGAAAGAAGGGAGGAGGGAAAGGGAAGAGAAATGAGAGAAAGGTGAGAGGAAAGAGAGATGGCTGGGAAAAGGGGAGAAAGAAAAGGGGGAAAAAGACCGGGACAAATTACAAAAGCTATATCAACACTAGCAGTTATTGCTCGATAATGATAGCAAAAATAATTCATTATAGTTTCGTAAACTTAACAAAGGAAAGAAAAAAAAATGGGAAGATTACAAAAATACTAAGTTAACAATGTCTTGCTATAATAGCGAAAACAAAGTATTATAGTTCCCTAAATTAAAAACAAAACAACGGGAAGATTTAAAAAACCCATTAATAAGTAGCTCGTGTTCTACTAAGATAGCGAAAATAAATTATTAGCTAAAAAGAGAAGAAAGAGGAAAAAATAGAGATGACAAAAAGTTAATTATTCTGTGGCTTGATTCTGTCAGTTATATTGATTGCACGACCTGCCACATGCGCAGCGAACGCTCTACCCACCAAACTCTATCTGCTCTAGATAACAGCTCCATCAAATCGCACTCTCGCTTTGCCAAATTAAATTATCACAAAATAGCACACGGACTACGACTACAATATTAACCAATACTGGAAAGATTCTTAAGGGCTGCATTAAAGTTACATAATTTGATGAAACCAGAACATTTTGAAACCAAACCACTTGCCAATATTTGAGCTTACACATCCAGTTTAGATACTAGTGCACTCATTAAATATTTATTGCTGCATAGAAGAAATATTAAGTCAATTTAATAGAACCTGTCACTGCTGCAAATGATTCATACACGCATCAAGCATTTCAGTGAGCACACCAACATTAGCCATCCTTAATCAAAGTGACTCTAAACTATTAAAAGGTAGATTATAATGAATATAAATGATCAACCGCTTTCATTTTTGCTTACAAGTAAAATGCAGAAATAAGGCAGAAATTCAAAAATATCGGATTAAGCAATTTCAAGTAGATTAGGTTTTGGAGGCAAAGCTGAAATAGCTCTCAATGCGTCTTCGAGTTGAGTCAAAAGAGAGTGTATGTAGATACTTTTTGAAAAGGAACATTACGCCGGCATGAATAGAATACCCCCACCCCACTTTGTTACAATCTCAAAGGCGATCGGGTTTTGGCTTTGGTAATGTCGGGGTGGGCATTGGTTGATGGAAGAGCAGCATGGGATCCTTTATGTTGGACAATAGTGTGGAGGGGAGCCGGAGGGGGAAGGGGAGTGGAAGGGGAGGGGAAGGGGGGTGGGGGGGGGACGTGTGGAGGGGAGCTGTGGGATGGAGAGTATGAAAGTGGAGGGGGGGGCGTGTGGAGGGGAGGGGTACGGAGGGAAGGGGCATGGTGGTGGCGGTGAGGGATATGGAGGAGGGAGTAGAGCGGCGGGATATGGAGGTGTGGGACGGAGAGTACGAAGGTGGAGGGGGGGGCGTGTGGAGGGGAGGGGTATGGAGGGAAGGGGCATGGTGGTGGCGGTGAGGGATATGGAGGAGGGAGTAGAGCGGCGGGATATGGAGGTGTGGGACGGAGAGTACGAAGGTGGAGGGGGGGGGGGCGTGTGGAGGGGGAGGGTATGGAGGGAAGGGGCATGGTGGTGGCGGTGAGGGATATGGAGGAGGGAGTAGAGCGGCGGGATATGGAGGTGTGGGACGGAGAGTATGAAAGTGGAGGGGGGGCGTGTGGAGGGGAGGGGTACAGAGGGAAGGGGCATGGTGGTGGCGGTGAGGGATATGGAGGAGGGAAGTAGAGCGGCGGGCTATGGAGGTATGGGACGGAGAGTATGAAGGTGGAGGGGGGCGAGTGGAGGGGGAGGGTACGGAGGGAAGGGGCATGGTGGTGGCGGTGAGGGATATGGAGGAGGGAGTAGAGCGGCGGGATATGGAGGTATGGGACGGAGAGTATGAAGGTGGAGGGGGGCGTGTGGAGGGGGAGGGTACGGAGGGAAGGGGCATGGTGGTGGCGGTGAGGGATATGGAGGAGGGAGTAGAGCGGCGGGATATGGAGGTATGGGACGGAGAGTATGAAGGTGGAGGGGGGCTGTGGAGGGGGAGGGTACGGAGGGAAGGGGCATGGTGGTGGCGGTGAGGGATATGGAGGAGGGAGTAGAGCGGCGGGATATGGAGGTGTGGGACGGAGAGTACGATGGTGGAGGGGGGGGGCGTGTGGAGGGGGAGGGTATGGAGGGAAGGGGCACGATGGTGGCGGTGAGGGATATGGAGGAGGGAGTAGAGCGGCGGGATATGGAGGTGTGGGACGGAGAGTACGATGGTGGAGGGGGGGGCGTGTGGAGGGGGAGGGTATGGAGGGAAGGGGCATGGTGGTGGTGGTGAGGGATATGGAGGAGGGAGTAGAGCGGCGGGCTATGGAGGTGTGGGACGGAGAGTATGAAGGTGGAGGGGGGTGTGTGGAGGGGGAGGGTATGGAGGGAAGGGGCATGGTGGTGGCGGTGAGGGATATGGAGGAGGGAGTAGAGAGGCGGGCTATGGAGGTATGGGACGGAGAGTATGAAGGTGGAGGGGGGCGTGTGGAGGGGGAGGGTACGGAGGGAAGGGGCATGGTGGTGGTGGTGAGGGATATGGAGGAGGGAGTAGAAAGGCGGGCTATGGAGGTGTGGGGCGGATAGTATGAAGGTGGAGGGAGGGTTACCCGGGTACAACAATATAATACTCATGTCCCCCAATATAGAACCGGCGAGTCAATAACCTCTGATCTCCACTTTCCCTAAAGAATCTGAGCTCCCCCACCCACGCCTTCTGTGAGCACCCACTAGCATCCTCAAGGACAGCCACCGACATAGACCCAGGCACCCGCCATCATACACCACACCAGCAACATTGTATTTCTCTATACCCTTTAACATGAGTATTATATTCGGAATGGCCAAATCAAAGATTTTGAAACATTTATTTGAAATGTACTAAAGGTATTTAGATGCAGAAGGCTTACAGTGGGTGCAGTCAGTGAACTGCTGCTACATCGAGCCGAGTCGGTGAACTGCTACTACATCGAGTCCAGTCGGTGAAATGCTGCTACATCGAGTCCAGTCGGTGAACTGCAACTACAGCGGGTGCAGTCGGTGAACTGCTGCTACAGTGGGTGCAGTCGGTGAACTGCTGCTACAGTGGGTGCAGTCGATGAACTACGGCTACAGTGGGTGTAGTCAGTGAACTGCTGCTACAGTGGGTCCAGTCGATGAACTGCTGCTACAGTGGGTCCAGTCGGTGAACTGCTGTTACAGTGGGTCCAGTCGGTGAACTGCTGATACAGTGGGCCTAAGACGCGATGTGCAGATGCGTCAAGTGAGAGCCTCGTTTTCATTACCCGGCGTGTTGCCCGGATGACTTCATGAAAGGCTCGCGCAGGTTTATGCAAATTAGGCCGCCGTGGCCGGTGGGGTGCCCCCTAGGGAGCTTGGCGGGCATCTGCGATTTAACACACCGCAGCCAGCATTCACACACTCTGTCAGGTAAACATACGGCACGCGCCCGGCAGGTTGTCTTAAAGCTGCATAATCCCGTTAAAGCAGCACATTTTCTATATTAAAAAAATCAACCCACTTACCCTAGATTTGATCCTACATATCCAACTTAAAGTTGCATAGTCTGATGGTTTTGAATTTCTGTATTTTTTCTGAGATAAATATATTAGATCGATCATTAGTATCTACTTTACATTCGTTCAAAGTTACTTTTATTTTAAATGGTAAACTTTTGAGATATTTTGAGTGCAAACATGGAAAATTAGTTTTGGCAAGCTTGGCAAAACTCTAACACCATAGACTTCTGCAGTAAGAGGTTCTGTTATATTGACTCAGTATTGCCTTCTACACAGAAACAAATGCTTAATAAGTGCATCAGTATCTAAGTTAGATATGTCAAATCAAATCTAGATAATTGGTTTAGTTTTGAAAATTTGATATTTCATCGGACTATGCAGCTTTAAATACTGGTGTACTCATCGCAGTTTGGTGCTCCTGCGTTATGCTCGGAAAGTGCAAACAATGCTGATATGCTCGAAAAGGGTCAACAATGCATATATGTACAGTATTTCGGTGTTCACACGAAAAAAAACGTTGCATGTCTTCACTTCAAATATCTCCAGAGTTAAACCTTTAACATAAAAGTTGCTTTAACATAAAAGAAAAAAGAAAAATTTCAATTTCAGCTATTCGGTGCAGATTAACCAGACCAACCAATTATCTATCTGCGACTGAAATGCAGGCAATCAAATACCTTATCAGCAGCCACTGTGTGGTAAGATAAAACCAACACTACAACTGGCCAGCATTGAAAACAAGCCTGGGTACCCGGGCTTATATGCTATGGACAGTATAAATACAGCCTCAATAATAAAAAAATAAAAAAGCTAAATAAATTAGATTATAATGATAAGCCTAATATGCGTATTTGATCAAATATGGCCGAAACTCAAAACCATGGGATTTTGTAACTTTAATTGACTGCTTCAGCCTAACACTGTAGGTCCGATTTTTAAGGATGACCAGGTTGTCTCCAGTTATCTACTGACAATCAAACATGACATCATCGGGTGAAACTCAAACCCTCCAAATACCCAAGTTCCACAGGATTTTGAACTGCAAATATATTTGTTGGGCCACTTTATATTGTCAACTATATATTTTTGAAAAACACTCGCAATTTTAAAGATTAGTTTTTTTTGTCTATTGGAGTTTTACGTCCTGGCAACTTCAAATGCCGTATAATTAAGGGGTTTTAAATAATGTGATGTTTCATGACCAAACTTGATAAGGTTCCTGCCCTACTCGAACCTCGAAACTAAAAGAAAGTACACAAACATCAGAGTATTGCTGGTTCAGCATTTCATTCTGCCATGAGAGGTTGAGCGTGTGGTCATAGATGGACCCCAATGCATGTTTTGCATGTTCTTAAATACCCTGCATTACGCAGCGTCCTGTCTGAACGGAGTGGTTGAACAGTGATCCTCTATAAATAAGTGACCGGTCCTCGATGCTAACGCTCCCCTGACGTGGTCGGGGTCCTGTGGTAGAAGAGCAGTGCAGTGTGTAGGCACCTACACTGGAAATGTTCACTGCCAATACACAATATTCACAACGCGTGGGACATCTGACGTTGACGATGAACACTACGGTTGTGGGACCGTTACCACAGCGTATACAAAAGCTATGGAAATTACTAACTTTCAAATGCATGTATGTCAGTCAAATTTTGGGATATTTTGAAAATTCCAAAAGTATATTTTGCTTTTGGGTCATTGGAGCTTCCAAGAAAAATTAAATTGTCATGTTTGGATCCTTTTGACAATTTTAGGAGGGTACCAAACTAGTCAGTCACTATTAATACACAATATTCACAACGCATGTGACATCTAACGGCGGCGACGAACACTACGGTTGTGGGACCATTGCCACAGCGCATGCGTGTGAATATCGTGTCTTGACCTGTATTTGAATATTTACCTTTATGTGGTGCAGACGTCGTTAGAGTACTGCTGATAGTAACAAAACTCACCTGCAAGAAAAACAGAGACAAGTGTGAAATACAGAGACACAAGGCCACAATTTAATTAGATCTACGAACCGCCTTAACCATGGCCAGCACAGTCCACCAGTCACTCTTTGTGCTCAACCATATAGTTTGTGGTCTTACATCATAGCAACATCTAAGATCATATCAGGAACGGTACCGACTTGTGACAGTGTGCACTCATGGACACTTTATTGTGCTGCCCCACTGGGAGACCAGGTCATCAGCCCCATGACCCAATATCCCATTCAGTCACATTATCCTGATACTGATACATATTGCCATATCCTATTAATGCCAATCGCCAGGCTAGGTAGTGACAAGTATTAATCTGGTACGTCATTAGATCGACTCAGTCGGCACTCAAACTCCCAACCTTCTGTACTGACACACACACACCCCACACACCCACCCTCAAGCCTCAAAAGCCTCCATATCGGACAATAACTGCACAATAACATGTAGCTAACAGGGCCACTGGTTCATTACCCTCACAGTCTGCATAGGGCACACATAACGCATACACCCCGCCCACCCACCTACCACACACACTAAGAACCCATGTATTGATCCAGCGCTGGCTCTGCCTGCAGACTGGCGGCCATCTTGTTTACCCCCACAGCAGCAGCATCAGCAGCAGCATCAGCAGCAGCAGCAGCAGCAGAAATGGCAGCAACCTATGGGTACTGTACTGGTTCGCAACGACTGCATTCCTCCACACGACAATGCCCCCCCCCTCGCCCCTCATAACCCCCACCCACACATTTTGATAACAGAAACGCAACCACTTCAAAATTGTGTCTTCGATCAATTCTGCTGTCATTTGACACAAATTTGACCATTTCAGAACTGTGCGTACAATTTGAATATAAACATAAACGTGATGAACACATTTTTTTCCCCATGTAACCAACGTGACACGACACATTCTGTTAACGTTTCGCAAATGGATATCGTCTTTGCTGCCGACAGGGTGTTAAACCATCACCAACCAATCAATCAGTCAATCAACCCACCCCTCAGCCCCTACCCTCCTGATCTGAATCTGAGGTGTCAACATGTTTCAAGCGGACACACAGCCACACCTACGGACTGACCCAGTCACACTGAGTGCCCACTTAATGGAGGCACCGGGCGCGGTGGCCGAATCGGTAGAGTGTGGGCCTTGCATGCGGGAGATCATTAGTTTGGTTCCCGGTCAATTCAAACCAAATGACTTTAAAATTGATACTTGTCACTTCCAAACCTGGCGCTCGGCATTCATAGATTAGGGCAAGGACTAGTTAGCTTAGTGCCAGGATAATGACTGAGTGGGATATCGGGTCATGGTGTTGGTGGCCTGATTTCCCCATGGGGCAGCACTATAAACTTACCATGAGTGTGCAATGTCATAAGTCTATACCCATCCTGATATGACCTTAGATGTTGCCAGGTCGTAAAACACCACCTACCATCCAAGGAAATGGGCGACAATAGGCAGGGAAGGCCACAGAGAAGCCGGCAGGAAGTGACAGAAGCGGCTCACAGGCGCGCCCACCTCAGCTGCTCATTCCCTTTATTCACCCCTGCACACACCTGGTACTAACACATATCTGTCACAATTCGCGCAGTAAACAAATCACCGATTAAAAAACAAAAATCGATGGAAAATATTGATACATCCGTTGATTAAGTGGGGGAGGGGTGAATGGGAAATTCGATCACGTAAAATTGTTCTTCCTCATTTCATTGCTCCTCACCTGATGTCTGACTAACGTTAACAGCCAGGCGAGGTCGTAATAAGTATACATTCTTTTTCAATTTCATTGGGTTATGCAGCTTTAACACTGTCTAAAGACAGTGACAGTGCAAGCCTTCACTGACAACCACTGTGAATTGACAAATCCCTGGATTTGGGTGTGTGATGCCAGTATTTATTATTTGATTTCTTTCATTTTGTTAATTGCCTAAGTGGATCCGATTACACATTTTCGGTGGCCGCTTGTTTGAATATGCCATGAATCGAACCTACGACCTGCTGCATAGGAAGTGGGCGCTCAACTCATTCAGCCACTCCTTCTGGTTGGTAGGTTTATTGTGCTACACCTGCTTTCTGGTGTGAAAGGACTGACACAGTTATCGGTTAAGTCGCACTACACTAATGAATGGTCAATACACTGTTGTGTTCAGCAGCCATGTAGCACTCACCTAACGGTTAATACTGACACAGTTATCGGTTAAGTCGCACTACACTAATGAATGGTGAATACTTTTGTGTTCAGCAGTCATGTAGCACTCACCTAACGGTTAATACTGACACAGTTATTGGGTTAGTCACACTACACTAATGAATGGTCAATACGCCGTTGTGTTCAGCAGTCATGTAGCACTCACCTAACGGTTAATACTGACACAGTTATCGGTTAAGTCGCACTACACTAATGAATGGTGAATACACTCTTGTGTTCAGCAGTCATGTAGCACTCACCTAACGGTTAATACTGACACAGTTATCGGTTAAGTCGCACTACACTAATGAATGGTGAATACACTCTTGTGTTCAGCAGTCATGTAGCACTCACATAAGGGTTAATACTGACACAGTTATTGGTTTAGTCACACTACACTAATGAATGGTGAATACACTCTTGTGTTCAGCAGTCATGTAGCACTCACCTAAGGGTTAATACTGACACAGTTATCGGTTAAGTCACACTACACTAATGAATGGTGAATACTTTTGTGTTCAGCAGTCATGTAGCACTCACCTAAGGGTTAATACTGACACAGTTATTGGTTTAGTCGCACTACACTAATGAATGGTGAATACACTCTTGTGTTCAGCAGTCATGTAGCACTCACCTAACGGTTAATACTGACACAGTTATCGGTTTAGTCGCACTACACTAATGAATGGTGAATACACTCTTGTGTTCAGCAGTCATGTAGCACTCACCTAACGGTTAATACTGACACAGTTATCGGTTAAGTCGCACTACACTAATGAATGGTGAATACACTCTTGTGTTCAGCAGTCATGTAGCACTCACCTAACGGTTAATACTGACACAGTTATCGGTTAAGTCGCACTACACTAATGAATGGTGAATACACTCTTGTGTTCAGCAGTCATGTAGCACTCACATAAGGGTTAGTACTGGCACAGTTATTGGTTTAGTCACACTACACTAATGAATGGTGAATACACTCTGTGTCACAGTCATGTAGCACTCACTAACGTTAACTGACACAATCAGTCAAGTCGCACTACACAATGAATGTGAAACACCTGTGTCAGCATCTGTAGCATCACTGGGTTAGTACTGGCACAGTTATTGGTTAAGTCGCACTACACTAATGAATGGTGAATACACTCTTGTGTTCAGCAGTCATGTAGCACTCACCTAACGGTTAATACTGACACAATTACCAGTCAAGTCGCACTACACTAATGAATGTCAATAATCCAGACGGCCACTGTGTGGTAGTGGTGCTCATAATGGATTACTACACTATTATTCAACGAATCAAATTTTATTGATTTATTTTTTTAAACCCACCATCTACAAATACAGGTGGTGATGTTTGAACTGATTTGAAATCACTTTACCTACCCACGTAGACAATGAATCACTTTACCTATCCACATATACTATTATTACACATGCATACGCATATATATGTAAAAATCATGTCTTTTGATTAAGAAAGCTCATTGGCCAACTCCATTAATTAGCCCCGACCGCCATCCCGCCCGCATTAACTGATCATGCCAAAAGAGATCAAAATTCTCTGCAGGCATTTTGGGAACTAAAGCTGGGCACGCGTCACCAAGGAGGTGCTTGTACCACCAGCCCCAGGCCCACGTACCCAGAGATGGGTGACACGGCGCCTAATGCCCTTTCCATGTCGTGACCTGCAGGGGGAGCTGCTCACTTCCACTCGAGGCTCGGAGCAGCTTCAAGCTACACAGTCCAAAGAAAGCAACATGTTCAAAACCAAACCCACTGACCTAGATTTGATCCTACATATCCAACTTAAGATACTGGGGCACTTGTTAAACATTTGTTCCTACATAAAAAGGAATATTACGTCGATTTAATAGAACCTGTCACTGCTGCAAGCCATGTGAGCCTATGGCGTTCAACATTTCCGTGTGCACACCGAAAGAAATCTTGCATATTCCATGTCAAATCTCCAAAGTTGGCCATTTTTAATCAAGTTTACTTCAAAATGAAGTCAAGTAGATTAGAACGATCAACCCAATATAAGGGGATGAAAGTGGTCTCCAGCAAAACCAGTGGAAAACAAGCCCAGATTATTACACCGAAGGCGAATTTCAGCGATAACGCCCATCACATAGACTTAGCATTGTCAGGGAATCGCGGACAAATACCGAAAGTCAGGTTTCAACTAACCTTGTTGTGACTGTATTATCCCTGATACCTAACACTTTCGTGTATGGGCTTCATGTTCTAGCTACATCTAAGGGATTCGAACCACCCAACTGTTGTCATATACATATGTCATATTTTCTGGAATTTAACGTTAATCAGTGAATATAAAAAATCCCTGACACTGCGGAGATCTTTCATCCATGAATTACACATCTACCTAAATAATATGGCAGAAACTCGGAGGAAGGGTAGGCCAACTCGGAGAAAATTAGGAGTAAGTTTAATTGTATTCATTATTCAAGGTCATTTCTATTTGTTTTCCAGTTTATAATTGACATAATGTAAATTAATTTGTTGTATTCATTCATCACAGCGCCTCAGTTCTTTTTCACTGTGTGTCAAAGATGCGGTTCCATGCAATATTGGCAATCACATATATGTACACAATGTTGGCAATCACACAAATGTTTGCAATATTGGCAATCACACAAATTTGCACAATGTTGGCATCGAGAGCCGTGTAATAGGTTTTGTTGTTGGCTGGCCTGACTTCCAATAGGTTGAAAGTGAGGATGTTTCAGCTTTGGCCGATTTGAAATCACTCTGCCTACCCATGTCAACTATTATTACGCACATGGAAAAATCACGTCTTTAGTTTAGATTACAAAAGCTCATTGGCCAACTCCCATTAATGAATCCCACTTTAACCGACAATGCCAAAACAGATCAGATCAAGTGACACTGGACCTGGCTCAAATTGATCCCAGGTGATCTCAGACCAGCGGAATGGAGATGGCCACAGAAAATGTGTAATCGGCTCCATTTAGGCAATTAACAAAACAGAAGAAACCCAATAAGAAAAACTGGCATCACACGTCCCAAATCCAGGGATTTGTCAACTGAGTGGTTGAGAGTGAGGGCTTGGATTGTAACTGCCAGTAGACAGTGTTAAAACTGCATAATCCGATGAAACCATAACATTCTCAAAACCAAGGCACTTGCCTGGATTTGAGCCTACATACTCAGTTTAAATACTGGTGCATTCATTCATTTATTACAACATAGGAAGTCAATTAAATTTTGTAATCTGTCATTGGTACAAGTCTTACAAGCTTATACTGTCTACCATTTCGATGTGCACACCGACAATTATTTTGCATGTTCTCACTTGAAATATCTCCATTTGTAATAAAAAGTCACTCAAAACTATAAGTAAAATAAATTACACCAATCGGATTTTAATTAGTGAATAAACACGTAATTTCGAAAATAGTGCAGGATTTTGTCCGTCTCTCCCGCAGCAAAGTTCATGGACTGGTGGAGTTTCTGTGCCTCCGCACCGGCCACATGGAGAAACACACAGCATTGTACTTTATCGCTCCGACTTAGAACTCCAGCTGCAGTGGCGTAAATACTGTAAGCATGTATCCAGGCTTTCCAATTTGCCGCTAGATTTTCATCAAAGTTCAGCGGTCCAGGTGGTTTTAACCCAGAGAGCCATAGCTGATCAGAAGGTCCACTTCTGACACCATGTAAGGTTGTGATTAAGAACTGACTACACACGTTGACGTCCAGTTGCATAATGACTTTATTACAGTGCCTCCCAGTCTGCACTGGTTGCCCCTTCGCTGGTCCCGGCCCGGTGGCTCCCAGCGTGTCATGACTCAGTACATACATAACACATGGCTTTCTGATAGTGTAACAAGGACAGCGAGTGGAGGGTGGCAAGTGGGGGTCAGGGGTCAGGGTAAATGACCTGGGTAGACTTTGTTGTGAGCGTTTCTGCCCGGGTCGTAAGAGATAAAGTAACGGAGTGAGTGATGGTGATCTGAGTAGCTGAGTGATGACTTGAGTGAGTGATGATTTAAGTGAGTGATGGTGGTGATCTGAGTGAGGGAGTGAGTGATTTATCTCCCAAGAGCTCCAAAGTTGGACACCTATAATAAAAGTTACTCCAAACTAAAGTCAAGTAGTACTACGCTAATGAAGTTATAAAGATTAACCCAATATATGTACTGGAGGCGGTGGCCTAATCGGTACAGCGCATACTTCCCGTGCGGAAGGTCGGGAGTTCTAATCCCAGCCGACTCAAACCAATGACTAATAAAGTTGATACTTGTCGCTACCTTGCCTGGCACTCGGCATTAATAGCATAGGACAAGGACTGGTTTGCACAGTATCAGGATAATGTGACTATGGGATATCACTATAAATTTGCCATGAGTGTGCACTGTCACAAGTCGGTACCTGCTGATATGATCTTAGATGTTACTAGGATGTAAAACAACAACATAATACAGAAAAACCTCTCTACTTCGACCCACCGTAGGACCCACTTTAAATGGTGCATTTAGGGAGGTGGGAGGTTTAGGGAGGTTTAAAAAAAATAGTTACAATGGTATTGCATGGGCAATGGTTTGGGACCCAAATAAAGAGATCGATATAGGTAAGGGGAGTGAGTGGTCGATCTCTGGAGGTGGGCGGTAAATATATTAGAAAGGCAAAATCCATTGGGATCATCGAGCAGTAATGTGGGGGTTCTGTAGTCTCTGCTCATGGACATGTACACAGATCAATGTGTGGCGGCTGGGCTGGTGGTTTGCCAGCAACTGCGCATCATCCCAGAGAACATGTTTAACAGCATCACTCGGCCACTCAGTAATGAGCAGTATGTCAACACGTCGTGCAGCCCTCCCCATTATCATAATGCACACAGCCCCCACTGACAAAGGGGCACAGGACCACGGCAACGGTGCACTGTACTAAACAGTCACCGCCCCATCACCACATTATGGGTACAGTGTACTAAGCAGTCGCCGCCCAGTCAGCACATTACGGGTACACTGTACTAAACAGTCACCGCCCAGTCAGAACATTACGGGTACACTGTACTAAACAGTCATCGGCCCATCACCACATTATGGGTACAGTGTACTAAGCAGTCGCCGCCCAGTCAGCACATTACGGGTACACTGTACTAAACAGTCACCGCCCAGTCAGCACATTATGGGTACACTGTACTAAACAGTCACCGCCCCGCCCCAGGACATCAACGGTGCACTGTACTAACCAGTCAGTACACCGTCAGCAGATCAACGATGCACTGTACTAGGCAGTGCATACAGTACACACAAACCACATTGCTTGCCGAAATCCAGCTTTGCGAAAGTCGGCTGTGAAGTTAGTACACCAGACCATCCCGACATGAAGTTAGTACAACAGATACCCCCCCCCCCACACACACACACCCTCCACATTACCGTGCCACAGTGTGGCAGCGTATTGTACGGTGTTCCAGTCGGCACCCCTCCCTCCCTCCCTCCCCCTCCCCACACCCCACCATGGCAGCAGCCAGTGAATCATACATAAAACACACCACACCTCGGGAGATGTGGGGATGTAGTGTACACTACAAGCAAGTCTTCAGTTCGCATTAACGGGGGTATAACAAACTTCTTAGTTCTCATTCTAATGTGTATTACATTCTGAGAGAGAGTCCCTACTCCACCCATACCCCCCACCCCCGCCCCAAAAAAAACACACACAATAAAACCCAGGTGATCTCAGGGTTTTCAAACGGAGGACGGCGGGGGGCGGGGAGTTATGGTTTTCAGTGTTTCAGAAGTCCTTTAGAAAACTTAGTTGTGCGTTTGATTTTACTTTCTGTTATTGGTGCCATTTCTGCTTCTTTCCCCACCTTATTTATTATATGTACATTATAATGTCACTTGCTCTCGTTTCGTCTTACAGACAAATGGAGGTTAAAGTTGCCTAGTCCGATGGTTTTGAGTTTCTGCCATTTTTCTGAGATAAACATATTGAATTGATTGCTATAATCTATCTAACTTTGGTTTGAAGTAACTTTTATTTTAAAGGGTTAACTTTTTAGATATTTGAAGTGCAGACATGTAAAATTACTTTTGACAAGCACGCCAAAACTCTGACAGCATAGGCTTCTGCAGTAGCAGGTTCTATTAAATTGGCTCGGTGCTCCGCTCTATGTGGCAACACATGCTTAATAAGTGCACCAATATCTAAGTTAGATATGTACAACCAAATCTAGATAATTGTTTTGGTTTTGAAAATTGGATGCTTCATCGGACTATGCAACTTTAAGGTGGCAAGGGAAGCGCAAGCCTTGTGTATCAACCTACGATAATCATCATTATGTTTGCGACACAATATTCTGTCAGGCGCTCCAGTGACCTCCTGGTTTTACAAGGTTACAAGGAAATGAAAAACCAAAGCGGTGATCACACCGTCTATGATCTGTACGTTTTAATTCCACTCATGCCAGAGAGCGGGGTTCGTGGTGTGAATGGTAAAAACACTTGAGAAACAACAACAAACACAAAAGGTTGCAAGGAACATATCACCTAGCCTTGTTTGCACAACAGCAAAATCTACACTTTATCAATACCCTACACCCGACCGAAGATCAACTCGAGAACATCTACACAAGTGATACAAGAGATTGGTTGGTTGTTGGAATTTTATCTCCTGGCAACATTTAAGGTCATATCAGGATAAGAACCAGAACCCGCTGCAGGCAACTCTTCCTCACCCGACAGCGTTACATCTCGAGTTATGTGGTGGAGGTCCGCCACCCCCCGCGTGTTAAGACAAAGGATTGACAGACACTGGAGGGATCAAGACACTGCAAATCATTATCAGGGATGATAGTGGTGTGGGAGGAAAAAAATTCGGAAATTGACGGTGAGGTGGGCCATAATAGTAATAGTCCCATTAATGACAGCCCGTGATAGCTCAGTTGGTCGAGCGGAGGACTGTAGCGGTTCATGTTACACCTGATATCCTTAGGTCGCTGGTTCGACTCCGGCTCGCGGGAAGTTCATGAATCTTTGTGGTGTTCTCTGTGGCGGAGTGGTTAGAGTGTCTGACTTTTTTCTAGGTCAGACTCCTAATCTGAAGGTCGGTGGTTCGATTCCCCATGCCCCCACCTCTGCCGATTTTGATTTCCACTGTTGTGTAGAACTTACAGCATCATCAAAGGCCAGTTGCTCTCATACCATGTCTATGTGGTGTGGGAGGTTAAAAATGCCTTGGGTCGGTAAAAGTGTAGACTCTGGCTTTCTATCGACAAACTGTCTAATGGTGAAAACAAGCCTATTCAGGCTTATCCATGATAGGCAGTATAAATCTTCAAGAAAAAAAAAATGCTCTGTAGACATACCTGGTCATATGCATTGTGCAAAACGAATGCTTGGAGAGTACATGAAATGTACCCCCATCATTTTTATTTCTCCTCAAATTTACACCTATATAAAAAATGTCCCCAGACTGTGAACAAAAATCGGAAATCCGCCGAAAATCGGAAATTTCTCATCCCAGAATTATTAACTGCCGCTAAGCTTACAGCACACCGGGTTTGGGTTTGTCCAGCAATGATATCGCTCCAGATTCACCAAACAATGAGCTGGATACACACATCTAACAGCCTTTGTCCAGTAAAAACCTAAATACAGATTTATGCGAGGAATGTGTGTTACATACAACCGGGTGCCTGGATGTGTGAGTTTCCTCCTGCAATATGAATCAATCACTAACTCGCCCCTCGATGGTAACTCACTTAGCGCTCGGCACACTGAGCTGCTCGGTGAGGCCTGCTCATTGCCCCAACATCTAATCTGCTTATCTCCTTATCATAACCATCGTATCGCTCATGATAAGCCCTCGAAGTCAGAGAATGCAATTCACCAGCTCTCACAATGAGACATTCCATACTATACTTCTACTTTTTCAGGTCATTTCAATTTTTTTTTTTAAAGGTCTATTATGTACATTGTAATATACATATGTGTATATATGCGTCTTTTTAATTAAAAGAATATATAGCAATCTCGCTAAAATGCCTGTACTGCTTGTGTAGTACTAGTAGTAGTCTGCACTGACCTCTCAGACAAGGAGCCGCATAGACGGGTATGTGTGGTTAGGGTGATTGCACCAGGGATCCTAGATAGTCTAATGGTCTTTGTTTGCAGCACCCCCAAGACTCTTCTTTTCGTGTAATTTATACAGGACAAATTTGACAGGACTAAATGAAATGAAAAAGAATAATTTGTCTAAAAATAATGTCGGTTTAAAAAATAAAAAATTAGTAAGTCACGAGTGGTTCGAAATCATAACCTTCCGCACGGGAATTCTGCGCTTTACCGATTCAGCCACCGCGCCCGGTCCCGGTGTGCTCAATTTAATACTGCATTAAGGCTAATTATCCGCACTGTTATTTTTCACTTAAAAGCAGCAGGGTTCAAATTCAAAGCATTAGTCCCGCTACCTGAAGCTTGGAGTGCTCCAATATATCATAGAAGTATAACCTTACAGTGTGGTTCATTGATATAAAGTAAGATGCTTACCTAGAATCATCAACTGTTTGGGATTACATTTATTGATGAAGCAGGGAGAAATTCAATTACTCATTCCATTGTCCTTGCCATATTCTAGTAATGCAGACTGCCAGGCTAGGTAGAGTATACATTTTTAAGCCAGTGGTTTGACTCGGTCGGAATTTGAACCCCATGACCTGATACACGGGAGTCAAACACTCTAGTCATCCGCCTGGGTTTGGAAAGGTACTTTTATCCATTCATCGTCAAGTATAATGTCATATTCAAGCTGGTCAATGTCAAGCAGGGTTGATACCCAGGGAACCCGAGCGGAGCCTTACGAAGTAGAACCTTAAAAAGGGGGTGGGTGGGTGTGGTAAAGTCTGAGAGATGTTGATTAAAAGGAGGATGGTGGTGGATTGACCTAAAACGGGGGGAGGAGCTGGACAGGGTCCCAGCAGTGGTTAGTAATGTCACAAGTTCTCTTGCGGGGGCCGGGTGGGAAGTGCCCCCCCACCCCCGCCCATACTGCATCAACCACACATTAGAATTATGCGCCAATTATTACCACAACCCGATGTTTTGCTAGGTAGGTTATCACACATGTGTAAATAAGGATCTCGTTATATAAGAATGTTTGTATCTACTGCGAGGCAAATTCAAAGCGCTTCCTTTGCGATTCAGATATGCACACAACCGCTCCCTCGGGTCCGGCTTTGTTTCGGTTTGCAACTTACCATTACTTGGAACTAAAAGCCACCTTAATCTAACAACCTGTTCTGTTTTACGGCCAGAAGACCAGTGCTTATATCCGGCAATAATCGTTCATTATAAAAAAAAGTATGCGACTCAATTATGTCTGTTGCGTCGCAGCACAAAGTAGTAGAGCACAAGGGTATTTCAAGTTCCGCTGGTGCCTCAGGAAGAATTGTACCAGCGATAATCCTTTGACTCAGTTTCCCCCACTCAGTCACATTATCCTGATACTGAGCTAACCAGTCCTTGTCCTATCAAAAAATTGCCGAGCGCCAGGATAGGTAGAGACAAGTATCATTTAGGAAATAATTGGTTTGACTCGGCTGGGGATCGAACACGAGACAGCCATCTACCCACTCAGCCATCCCGTCCAGATGCTGCTTTCCGGAAGTGACGTCACGTGGGGGGCGACTCCCCGCTGGGCGGCACAGTAAGCTGCATTAGCCCTGTGCTACTTAGTCACGTCTCAATAAACTACATCACGGTTCCAGTGGCGGGGTGCATTTTTGTGGGATGTGTGAGAGCAAAACATACCCGCGAGAAGCACATGGCTAATGCCAACACACTGGGTGCAGCTATGAAATGTGCTAGTTTCAGTTCATCTCAGCTCTTGTTTGAAACATAGAATACCAACTAAAAAAATATATATAATAAATTAAGATATTCATCTTTTATCCAGCATTGCATTTACATCAATATAATCAGCACATCTTATGCCATGTGCATTTAGATTTAGACAAATCTAGGCACTCAGACTAGTGTTAGAGCCATAGCCAGAGTCAGTTTTATTTATTTTATTCATGTTTTTATTTATATCCTATGGTTAATGACATATGTAGAAATAAAAAATGAGTAGGGTTAATCAGATATTGGTAAGATATTTATTTGAAACAAGTTTTTGTTGACACATTTGACATTTTAATATTTAGAACAAGAATTACTTCTGGCTAATCAATGATGTAAACATCAGCCTGTAAAGTGAGTGAAATTGTATGTTTCTTAGCTCAAAATGCTTAATTATGGAGAGTTGTGTCTTAAACATATTCATTATATTATTATATTGCATCCTTCCATCCATGTTTGTGCCAAATTGTTATGTATTTTATTTATTTTGAATAAAATGCCTATTCCACAAGAAGTTTGTTTTGTTTGTTGGACTTTTACGTCCTCACAACATAGTCATATTAGGATGGGTACCGACATGTGACCGCGCGCACTCATGATGACTTTATAGTGATACCCCATTGGGAGACTAGGCTATTGGCACCAGGACCCGATTTCCCACTCAGTCAGATTACCTGATACTGAGCTAACCAGTCCTTTCCCTATCCTAGTAATGCCGAGCGCCAGGCTAGGTAGTGACTAGTATCAATTGTGTACGTCATTGGTTCAACTCGACCAGGAATAGAGATCCTGACCCTCTGCATGTGAAGCCTGCGCTCTACCATTTCGGCCATCGTGTATGGTCACAACACAAAAGGAGGACGAACACTCGTGCACGCGCGCACACACACACACACACACACACACAGAAACACGACTAAAAAGAACTGAAGATCGCTTCCAGTTACAAAAAGACCCTTCCCGTTCGGCATACCGCAGAGCACACTGGGAAATGGGCGTCTGGCGTGGTCGTGTCACGTGACGGCTGAAGTAGGTCACGTTACGGAAGGTGCGCGCGGAACAGCCGGGGTGAGGGGTGGGGTGAAGTGGAGGGGTGGGGCTCTGAGTGCTCTCACAGCCCCCCGCCGGACAGATCGCCACTGAGCGATTGGAGGGACGCGGGACAAGTGACAGACAATGTTGACACTGGGCTGTGACAGCAGGAGGAGACTTGTAACAAAGGCAGGTGGTGCTGACAGCAGAGCATGTACTGACCGGACGGCGTAGTGACAGCAGGGCACACAATGAGGGCTGTGTGACAAGCATTTGTCAAATACATAGTGATAGCAGGCCACACAATGAGGGCTTAGTGGCTTAGTGACACCAGGGCTCTGAGTGCTCTCACAGCCCCCCGCCGGACAGATCGCCACTGAGCGATTGGAGGGACGCGGGACAAGTGACAGACAATGTTGACAGTGGACAGTGACAGCAGGAGGAGACTTGTAACAAAGGCAGGTGGTGCTGACAGCAGAGCATGTACTGACCGGACGGCATTTGTCAAATACATAGTGATAGCAGGCCACACAATGAGGGCTTAGTGGCTTAGTGACACCAGGGCACACAATGAGGGCTTAGTGGCTTAGTGACACCAGGGCACACAATTAGGGCTTAGTGGCTTAGTGACACCAGGGCACACAATGAGGGCTTAGTGACAGCAGAACACATTATGAGGGCTTAGTGACAGGAACAAACACATTACAGGCTTAGTGATGGAAAGGAACACACTGAAGGCTTAGTGACAGCAGGGCACACAATGAGGTCTTAGTGACATCAGGGCACACAATGAAGGCTTACTGATATAAGCATACATTGTGAGGACTCAGTGACAGCAGGGTACATTAAAGGGCATAGTGACAGTAAGTACACAATGAGGGTTCAATGACAGTAAGTACACAATGAGGGTTCAGTGACAGGGGGTACAGAGAATCACATAGTGACAGCAGGGTACATAGAATCATATAGTGACAGCAGGGTACACAGAAGGGACAGTAACAGTAACACTACTTTAAACGCTTTTTTTCTGCACTAGGAGTGTTACTGGACACCTCATGAGGATGTCATCAGACAGGCTACCAAAGCAGATCCTCTATTCTCAACTGTCTTCTGGTTACAGAAAGAGAGGGCGCCCTCGTCTCCGGTTCAAGGATACCATCAAGAGAAACCTGAAGCTGAGAGACATTAAGACCGACTCATGGACGCAACTCTCACAGCAGAGAGCTAAATGGAGAGCGGCAGTCAAGTAATGAAAGCAGTCTTTGTCACATCGCGACCGACAGCATGATGATGATGATGATGATGAGGAGTGTTACCTGTCACATACAGACACAAACATGACCTAATTTTCACATATTTCTGAGGTTGTAAGTATAAATGTACACCTTTGTGAACCACTCATTAATACGACAACCACCGTATACAATTCGATCAAACTGCCCTCCCAACCAGCCAACTCCACCTCCACCCAAGCCTAGTCCCATTAGGACCGGGCCTGGTCCCGCCAGGACCGGGCAGAGGTGTGCTATCAGTGCTCTAGGGATGGGTGGGCACCTTTTACTAACAGTAACAGCCAGTCTACAAATCCACCAAATTGATATCCGGTAGATAAGAGTCTATTTGCCATGCGGTAGGTGGTGGGACCAGTAGCTGGCAGATTCAAAGCGACGACTTCTAAAACTGACAACTATTAGTACCTCACGGCATTACTAGCACAGTACAAGAACCGGTTTAATGTGATTGAGTGGAACCTTGGGTCACGGCGCAGGAAGTATGGTAGCCCAGTGGGGCCGCACTCTAAACCTGCCATGCTGCACATCGTTACAAGTCAGTACCATCCTGATATGATACCAGATGTCAGAGTTGTAATACATCTCTGTATCCTGTCTCATGACTGAGATATCGCCATTTGATACCGGGATTCACCAGTTTGTTTATAATAACTAAATCTCTAGTATGACTGAAGCACTGATTGGTCAGTACTAGGCCTTGTATCCAGTATGACGTGGCAGATCACCAACATGAGAGTCGGCGGAGTCGGCCCATAATGTATTCGGTGAGGACTGGTGGATAGTAGATACAAGATTCACCCCGTACTGCTACAGTAGGGGTGCAAGCGGGTCAATGAATTGAGAGCCTAATTTCACAATCTAAGAAGCAACATTTATTCTTTACATATGTCTTATTGATAGCCCGCTACCTTTGAGTTGAAAAATATAATATAATATCTAGTTTAATGCAATTTAAAAGTGAAATCGACGGCGTTCTGCGGCCGCCATCATGTCTTTTTGCATTCTCTCCCATTTTACCAACTCTGTGCCTATATGGGTAGCCATTTGATACTGGAGCCATAGTTTCTAGGTCATGTTCCATACTAAAGCTATTTTCGCCCGTATTTAGACTACGGTGTCGTTCACCCGTGTACTACAAGTACCGGGTGAATCTTTTATCTAGGTGGATAGCTGCTCTTTTTGGCTTAAATAGTTGTCGGCAAACTTGTAAGTACAAGCCCAACCCACGGGAAATCAGCCCCGCCACTCGCTGTCCGCAACGCGACCGCGGGGAAGGGGTAGCGGGGGCGCAGGAGGAGGAGGAAGAGGAGGAGGAGGGGGGCGCAGGAGGAGGAGGAGGAGGAGGAGGAGGGGGGAGGAGGAGGAAGGGTATAGGAGGTGGAGGAGGAGGAGGAGAAAGTTGTGTTTGTTTGTTGTTGTTTTACGTCCTAGCAACATCTAAGGTCATATCAGGACGGGTACGGACTTGTGACGGTGCTCACTCATGGCAACTTGATAGTGCTGTCCCACTGGGAAACCAGGCCGCCGGCACCATGACCTGGTATCCCACTCAGTCACATTATCCTGACACTGAGCACACCAGTCCTTGCCATATCCTAATAATGCCGAGCGCTTGGCTAGGAAGCGACAAGTATCAATTTTAATGTCATTGGTTTGACTCGACCGGGACTCGAACCCACGACCCCACGATCTACCAGCACGGGGAGGAAAGGTAGAGGAGGTTGAAGGAGGAGGAGGAGGAGGAGGAGGAGGAGGAGGGGGGAGGGGGAGGAGGGGGAGGGGGAGGAGGGGGGGTAGGGGGGTAGGAGGGGGAGGAGGGGGGAGGAGGGGGGGAGGGGGAGGAGCGGGAGGGGGGAGGGGGGAGGGGAGGGGGTGGTGGTCGTGGTGATGGTGGTGGTGGTAGTCGTAGTAGTAGGACTGGGACTAGAAGTACACCGGAAGCAGTAGCGACTGCAAGTCCCCACCCACCTTCCACCCTCTCCCACATACACTCACCCCAGGAAAGCCAGGAACAAGCGTGGGGGGGGGGTACTTCCGGTTCCGGGCAGTATGCAAACAACGTGACCAGCCCCACTTCAAATAATATAGTTAATTAGTTTTACAGCGAAACTCATGTCAGACAGGATGACCGAATGATGTTGAGCACCCCCCTCCCGTTTTGGTAGGTCATGGGGTTCGAACCCCTGTGTTTAAGCCCTGGTCGAGTCAAACCAATAACTTATAAATGTATACGTGTCACTACCTAGCTTGATGTTCGGGAATAGTAGGGTCAGGCAGGGAGCAGTGGAATGAGGAAGACCAATTGTCCGTGACTGAAATTATCCCTGCTTAATTACATAAATTAACATTGGTGCAAATATAAACAAAAAGCAAAAAAGAGAAGAAAACAAGTGATAGCATCATCCCCCACGAAGTCTCTATCTATTTATTTCTTTAATATCGGAACATCAAACAATCACATGAACAATTATGTCGCTAGTATGGTAATCGTAAACACTCTAGAATAATAATTAAATCTGACACAATATTGTCTCCAGTTATTTCCCATTCTTCACTATGTACCTAGATGTATAATCATTGTTTAATCCTACCTAATTATAAATTTATACAAACAGTTGCTATTTCACACGGCCGTCCCAATTATGCAAAAACGAAAAATCATTATTCAATAAATCACGTTTTACAAATTTTTTAAATCTAATGAAATAGAGATTTTTTGTTAAATTGCCTTTTTTTTTCTTTTTGAGTGCTAAGAATATATTTTTTAAAGTTGCAATCGACAACTACAATTTTGTAGAGAACCGAGTCAATACAGATCAAAAGTGCGTCCACGCATGAGGGAGATTGAATATTCAAAGGATCAAAGGGGAAGAAAGCTCTAGCACAGAAGCTGTTCGTTACATCTCAAACTCCTGTCCACTTCAGACAGCATTTATTTTAATTTTCTTTTCTCTCCCTCGACGACCAAGACCAGAACCCCCCCCCCCCTTCCTCCATCACCCCTCACCCACCCACCCACCCACCCACCCAATCGACGTGTGTTGCCTCTCGAGAGCCTAGCCTTCAAGTGTACCTGACTGATTACTAACACTCTCCCAACACATATTCACGCTAGAACCCATTCAGTCGCTCACATTACGCCCGGAGAGTGTGACTCACGGCCACGTTTTACCAACAGATGAATGCCACCCCCCCTTCCTCCAATTAAAGTTGCATAATCTGACGGGTTTTGAGTTTCTGCTCTTTAAAGAAAAAGAAAATGTACTAGGTTGATCGATATAATCTATTGTACTTTAGTTGAATGTAATTATTACATTTAAAGGGTTAACATTGTATACATTTGAAGTGAAATGATCGACATTAATAAGTGTACCAGTTTCTACGTTGGATCAATCAATCAATGGGTGCCGTCTTCTCGAAGAAGGTTGGCTGCAATGGACCTCCATCTCTTCCTGTCATTCGTTCCTCTCACGCATTCCGCATAGCTCATTGCTGTCCACTCAGTGATGTTGTCCATCCATGTTGTTCTCCTTCTCCCTCTTGGTCTTTTCCCTTCTATCTTCCCTTCCAGTATTCTTCTCTGTGATTCCTGGTGTCGTATCATGTGGCCAAAGTATTTAATTTTTCTGTTTTTGATAATTTGTATTATCTGTCTCTTTATTTTCATTCTTGTTAGGACCTCCACGTTGCTTATCATTGCTGTCCATTGGATCTATAGGATTAAATCTACATACATGTTATCGCTTAGACAATGTGAAGCTTTCATCGGATTATGCAGCTTTAAATGTACAAATAACATGCGTCTTCCGACTAGTAAATATATTGTTATTAGATGAATACAAACTGATGGACAAACCATAAACACCAGAATTATCATTACCCACACCACCATCTCACTATGGAACGTGGCAGTGGTTTATTTTATATCACTTTTGCTTGTTGGGATTTGAGATCCTAACAACATCTATAGTCATATCAGGATGGGTACCAACTTTTGACATTGTGCACCCATGGCGACTTTATAGTGTTTCCCCACTGGAAAACCAGACTGTCAGTGCCATGACCCTATATCCCACTCAGTCAAATTAGCCTGGTACTAAGCAAACCAGTCCTTGCACTATCCTACTGAATATGCCAAGTGCCAGGTTACGTAGCAACAAGTATACATTTAGTAAGTTATTGGTTTGACTCGACCAGGATTCAAACTCCCGACCTTCCACATGAGAAGCCTGCGCTCTACCAATTTGGGTACCACATCCGGTATATTTTATATCAACCAATGAATCATCAGGCATATGGGCTAATTAATCAATCAATTAAGGGAGACAGGAGTCAACTAAAGTTTCCTCCAGGCACAGGTGAAGTCCACAATGAGACTCATTTGAACAGCGCCACCTGCCGGGTTCATCCGGTGTGGACCAGTTACAACGAGGTCACTGCAGCCTGATGAGTCCTGGCACCCTTTTTTCACCGGAAGTGACATCTAGGAGACGCACTCGCACCGCCTCCCACACCCAGCGTCCCACACCCAGCGTCAACGTCAATAACGGTTCGGCCACACTGTTCTGCTTTACCAAGCTCGTGAAGTGAGGCCAGACATGCCTGGACCATGCACTGCTCTCTTACCACACTCCTGCAGCAACAGCATGGGGAGCGTTAGCGTAGAGGATTGGTCACCTATTTATAGAGGACCACCACCGACGGTCAGGTGACCCGCTAGCGAAGGGTATTTATTTCAAGAGCCCGTGTCACATGCCTTCGGGGTCATGTGCCCGACTATGCGGGGACGGGGCGGGAGTAAATAAATAGCTGAACTAACTCTCCAATTCTTTCGGTTTCGAGGTTCAAGCATGGAGAACCAACCTCGCCACATAAGGAAAGATGGCTGACTTAAAGATCGGACTCTGAGAGGCAGCGCAGACTGGTCAGTTACCAAAAGACCAGTCAAATTCCAACTGGCGCCACTAGGCGGATCAATTAATTCAGAAAATGTTATGGTTTCATCGAACTCAGCACTTTTAATGGTGCACTTTATTTACATTTGCGCCACGTGTTAATTGTTTATACAGCTGAACAAACCTTTCGTACAGTGAGGAGGAGGCACAATCAAAAATGACTGTTCGACACAATATTATATATGTACTATATAATTTACTATGCGGCTATAAATAACAGAACCACTAATGTGTTGTGGATTTCCGTAATAATCTACCACGGATACGAACCACCAATGAGGATGCACCATTTATTCTGTGCAGTCCCTCGTTTCTCTGATCGCATTCCTCGTCTCCCACTGTCCTCACGGCCACTTTAAAATAGATACATATGTGATGGACCGAGGGCAGTAACAAGGAAACAAACTGAGTAAGCTTCTCTCTGGGGTCTATCTGACTGCATCGGTTCTTGGGGCTTAAAGAAATATTACACCCTTGTATTTGACGATTTTACTATCATTTAACAGAGATTTGTCAGATGATGAAATTTCACATTATGTGTATACGTGATGATTAAATAACAGTATGCAATAAATGTTAACCACTTTTTGCCATTACCAACACGTTGTGAAAAATCTGGTAGATCGTGGGGTCGAGCCTTGGTCGAGTCAAACCAATGACTTGAAAATTGGTGCTTGTCACTTCCTAGCCAGGCGCTCGGAATTATTAGGACAGGGCAAGGACTGGTGTGCTCAGTGTCAGGATAATGTGACTGAGTGGGATACCAGGTCATGGTGCCAGCAGCCTGGTTTCCCAGTGAGACAGCACTATAAAGTCGCCATGAGTGCGCACTGTCACAAGTCGGTACCCGTCCTGATATGACCTTAGATGTTGCTAGGATGTTGCTAGGATGTAAAACAACAACAAACAAACAAACGTTGTAAAATCACCATCACTCCCTCCCACCGAGACACAGACATAAACCCACACCTACATTGCCTATACACCATCAAAGACCAATAAGCACAGGGAATTATTTCAGTACGTCCAACTATAATGGCTGAATCAACGTGCTGTGGATCGTAGGAGGGAGGCGGGAAGGGGAGAGGCAGGGGCGTGGGGAGGGACGGGGGTGGGGGTGGGAGGGACGGAAGGAGGGGCCGGGGTATGGTGGGGTATGAAGGTGATGCATTGCTCTATGGAGGCTTGTCTGGGTGACAGTGGTTGGTGTAATCGGAACAGATAGCGCGGGGGCGTAGACGCTGAAGGGCGGGGGCGGAGGTGGGTGTGGAAGTGAGCAGGAAGAGGCGGGATGAGATGGGAGGGCACGAGGACGCGGGGGTGAGGGAGGGGGAGATGGGAAGGATGGAAGAGCCGATTTGTTGGGGGGGGGGGGGGTGCGGGAGTGAGTGGGAAAGCTGAGCAGGTTGGAGGCGGGGACGGTTGCTAGAAGCGGGTGGGTGTGGATGTGTGTGTGTGGAGATGGGTGGAGGTGGATGGGGATGAAGGTGGTGTGGGGGTAATTCCAATTTTTGCAAGTGCCAGGCGTGTGTGTAGCAGTCGTGCCGCCCTTATACAGCTAAGAACACACACTTCCCAGACACGGCCTTATCAATAATGAACCATGTACACGCCCTAACCCTCAGCACCCACAGTCGAGCACCGCGAGGCTGATAGTGCGCCCTGCGGCTCGCGTCACAGTGACGGTGGCACTACCCTGTCAACTCATCTAAATCTGGGATTCCACCAACACCGACTGCGACATACGATGATGTGCAACAGGCGTCCTGAAACAGTCGAGCACCCGGAGAATGCTGAGAGCGCACCCAGTGGCTGGGGTCACACTGATACTGATGGTGACACTACCCTGTCAACTCATCTAAATCTGGGATTCTGCCAACACCGACTGCGACATACGATCATGTGCAACATGCGTACTGAAACAGTCGAGCACCAGGAGAATGTTGAGAGCGCACCCAGTGGGTCGCGTCACACTGATACTGATGGTGACACTACCCTGTCAACTCATTTAAATCTGGGATTCTGTCAATACCGACTGCGACATGCGACGACGCGCAACAGGCATACCAAAGTTGAGCACCAGGAAGCCGTTGACAATGTGCCCAGCAGCTCGGGTCAGACTGATGCTGACAGTGGCACTACCCTGTCAACTCATCACACAAGACCACCCCATCCACGTGAGTGGAGTCTTAAGGCTGCATTCCATATACGCGTAATGCGAATGCGACAAAAAATCGAAATGCCTTGAAACCTATGAGCTACATTCCATATACGCGTAATGCGAATGCGAATAAAATCCATTATCCCGATCGCTCCATGTAGCGATCGGTGCGTAATGCGTAAAGGTGCTGCGAATAGAAAAGCATCAGTCGCATTTGTCCATTGATATAAGGCTGGAGGAGGCGACTGATAATTACGGACAGCCATGTAGGTTTATGCGGCGGACCTGTTAGGAAGCAGTCTTCATATTTGGGACGGTCCTAACATCCCTCTCTGTGTGTCTCTGTGTGTGTGTGTGTGTGTGTGTGTGTGTGTGTGTGTGTCTGTGTGTGTGTGTCTGTGTGTGTGTCTGTGTGTGTGTCTCTGTGTGTGTGTGTCTCTGTGTGTGTCTGTGTGTGTGTGTCTCTGTGTGTGTGTCTCTGTGTTGTGTCTCTGTGTGTGTGTATCTGTGTGTGTCTGTGTGTGTGTCTCTGTGTGTGTGTCTCTGTGCGTGTGTCTCTGTGTTGTGTCTCTGTGTCTGCGAACAGAAAAGCATCAGTCGCATTTGTCCATTGATATAAGGCTGGAGGAGGCGACTGATAATTACGGACAGCCGTGTAGGTTTATGCGGCGGACCTGTTAGGAAGCAGTCTTCATATTTGGGACGGTCCTAACATCCCTCTGTGTGTGTGTGTCTGTGTGTGTGTCTGTGTGTGTGTGTCTGTGTCTGTGTGTGTGTCTGTGTGTGTGTCTGTGTGTGTGTGTCTGTGTGTGTGTCTGTGTGTGTCTGTGTGTGTGTCTCTGTGTGTGTCTCTGTGTTGTGTCTGTGTGTGTGTCTCTGTGTGTGTCTCTGTGTGTGTATCTGTGTGTGTGTGTCTCTGTGTGTGTGTCTCTGTGTCTGCGAACAGAAAAGCATCAGTCGCATTTGTCCATTGATATAAGGCTGGAGGAGGCGACTGATAATTACGGACAACCGTGTAGGTTTATGCGGCGGACCTGGTAGGAAGCAGTCTTCATATTTGGGACGGTCCTAACATCCCTCCAAGCAAGCTAAACTGAGCCATGTTTGGACCGTCCCATTCTCTGTGTGTGTGTGTCTGTGTGTGTGTATCTGTGTCTGTGTGTGTGTGTCTGTGTGTGTGTCTGTGTGTGTGTGTCTCTGTGTGTGTGTCTGTGTGTGTGTGTCTGTGTGTGTATCTGTGTGTGTGTCTGTGTGTGTCTCTGTGTTGTGTCTCTGTGTGTGTCTGTGTCTCTGTTGCTGTGTGTGTGT